>CM061132.1:75217721-75355221 GCA_030789695.1 Scilla litardierei | reverse complement strand
AGTCGGCCAGCCTTACCCCTCATACAATGGCCATAAAAATTAAAAAAACTCTAATGCAATTAAACATTTAAACATGTTATAAATTAATTTTTTTGAGGGGGACATAAGTCGGCGTGCCTTACCCATCATACAATGGCCATAAACTCTGATGCAATACACATACAAGGAGCAAATACTAATAGAAGGAAGCAACGATGCCTGATATTATCTGCAGAAGATCTTTGGATCCAACTCCAACATCACACCCTAGTCTGTTTGAAATGTGTAGAGGTAATCATATTGCTCCTGCTTTTCCAACGGGTGATGTGGGGGATGTGATTGGAGAAATTTTCGTTTTGACATGTGATGCGTCTGTAGATCAGTTCACTGCCAACCCACCTACAAGTGGGATTGATGAAATATACTTGGAGAAATCTCGTAGATATGTTTTTGATGTGCGTCAAGCATCTAGCATTGAGGAGCCCCAGAGGAATTATCGACCATGTATAATTGAAGCATGACGCAAGTTCTTGATTCCGTGGTGCTTCAATCATATATGGTCGATAATTCCTATGGAGCTCCTCAATGCTAGACGCTTGAGTACATCAAAAACATAGCTACGAGGTTTCTCCAAGTAAATTTTATCGATCCCACTTGTAGGTGGGTTGGCAATGAACTGAATTAAAAATAAGAGTGTGTTGGATCCTGTCGATGACAAACAACACTAGAAGGGGGTTGAACAGTGTTGTATAAAATAAACTTTTTCGTTCTAATTGATTAGCACAATTCAAAGCCTTCTAATGTTGCCTAAGAAACCAAGTATAGTGGTCTACGCTTGGTTCTTAATCAACTTAAGTAATCTTACAACAACTCAGAGATAAAACACTTCTGGTAGTCGACTCCCTAAGAACAGTAGTCGACTCCCAGAGGGATATTATGCACAACTCAATTAAAAGAATGAGATAGATGCGATTGCAGATAATACCAATATTATATCTATATTCACAACTGATATCAGAGAGTTAATCTTTGCAACAATCAGCAAATAATAAAAGATAAACAAACACAGAAAGAATCAAATGCAAACACAAGGATTTTTATCCTGGTTCCCCACAACACTGGGTACATCCAATCCCCGACCAATCCGGTACGAGATTTCCACTATCTGCCTTGGCAAATACAAACACCTAACTCCACTCGTTAGGATTTTCCCACACACCTAGCCTTAACCAGGATTTTCGATTGCAACACTGCAATACCGCAACACCTAGACTTGTCTAGGGTTTTCAACACCCTTACAACAAAGGGCAAATTACAAAATGAAAATCAATATCCAACTCACCATAATATTTGGTGGAGTTTGGATTTACACCCAAATTCTATAGCCAAGAGTAATAGATAACAATGTGTATTCGTGGCTTAATAGAATATGATCTTAGATCACACAAATATATGAATTAAGTCTTTGTGATCTAAATCAATGTTTTCAAAAAATCCTTTCAAATAAAATCAAAGAATAGAGAACAAGGATTTTGAAAAACAATAGCCAAAATAAAAGGTTGATCTCAAAAAAATAATAATAGCTTAAACAAACGAGATTAGACATGTAAACGCAGATTTTGGCTAAAAGAAACGAGAGCTGAAAATTGAGATCTTTTAGAACTTTTGCACCAGAAAAGAATTTTGAATTCGATTATATTGTGTTGTATGATCTCAAAAAATGATTCTCTATTTATAGGTAAAATGAGAGGATTTGAATTTCAAATTAGTTTGACTTTTGCCCCGAAAATCATGGAAGCAATAAGGCTGGAGAGATAATAAAAATCAGGTCAAACGTTGAAATTCGACAGCTGGTAGTCGACTTCCTAGGAGTGATAGTCGATTCCCAGAGTGTTTCAGGAGAAAAACAATTCTCAGCAAAGGAGTTTCTTCTGAAACTTGGCTAAACTACCAAGATGAGAAGTGACTAGCAAAAGCTCTCAATAGTTTTGAAAATGATTTTAAAAGTATTTAAAATATTTAACTTCGAAATCATTTGTGTGTGTTATTTATACTTTTGGCTTTAACATAACCCTAAGAAAGATGCAACTCACACACTGTAGACTTAAGACACGTTCTCTCGAAGCTTGATCAGATGATGATGTAGATGCGAGCTTCTCTTGAGCTTCTTATTCCATTTGAGCGTGAGCTTCATCATCGAGCTAGAAGTGTTGTCCTTGTCTTTGCTAAATGAGTGTATATTGTGCTTCTTCGGAGTATGTATACAGCTTTTTATTCGTCGTATAATCTGCATACTTAACTGTAGTGTAGTTAGTATACTAACTTCATTTGGTGTGCTCATCATCAAAACCACTTGGGGGTGGAATCCAATTTCCATCAGAGTGGAGAGTGACTGTATTTATAAGAATTTTTAGGGCGTAAAAAGACCCAAACCCCACTCAACTGACCGCTTTTTGATCGTTGGGGGGGGGGGGGGTTTCGATCTTTTCGCCCGAAAAAGAGCAAAATGCCCAGCTTGGGGCTGGGAATGGTAATTTGACCATTCCCACGATAAGAAAGCGGGCCCCCTGCGCGAAAAAAAGTAAGCGGCCTAGACTGGCCCGGCCTGTCGGGCCAAAATCAGCCGGAAGCCTCGCCCTAGCGTCAGGCCGTGCTTCACCCGTTGCCCGGTCAAAGCCGTTAGGCCCGCGCTAAACCGCGGGCTTTCGTACCGCTTGGCCACCTTGAGTTGCGTGCGTGAACCACATCTATTGTGTGAGTTTCTACGCCACTTTTTTGTAGAGAATTTCTTTTTGCACCGCTACAAGTAGGGGTGCATATAAGTGTTTGTGCCAAAGTTAACTAAAATTAGAAAAAAAAAGGGATTGATTTGAAAATTAAGTTAATGTTAGAAGAGGATTGGAGAGGATTAACCATGGCAAATAGCCATGGTACTATATTTATAAAACTCTCATGTTGAGGTGGGAGTCCAAGGGCCTCCCCACTAACTTAGTGGGGAGTAATGGAGAGTGATGAGGGGAGGGAGGCCAAAGGCCTCCCTCAACTCACAACACTCCCCCTCATCTCTCCATTACCTTGGGTTAAGCATATGAATACTTCAGGATTCAGTATGCCAATGGGGTGGATACTTCTGGATCCATAGCCACTATGGTTGCCTCGTTAAAACCTTAGCTGTGGAAAACCCAGTGGGAAAAACCAGCAGCTTAAGGGAAAAGAGTACAACTATCAAGGGACTCCCCCTGATATGTACAAGCTTCAGGCTTGCAGATCTCCTATGTATCTATACAATCATCTCCTATTCGTCTATACATCCATCATGTTCTGAAAGAAAATACAATTATCACTCATCTACACAAGTTTCACTCATCTAGCGGCTATTGGAAGGCAGCGTCGCTCTGGAGTGTAATGCTCTTCGAAGTTGGTAGATGACTCCACTAAAGTATTCTTTGAATCAGTCTTCAGTGTGTCTGCAAGGTACTGCTAGACCTGGCTGAGCGTTTTCAATACTTGCTTCTTGGATGATGAGCTTCTCAGAAGATGTAGACATTGGATGATGATGTATATATATTTAGGAGGTGGCCGGCCTATTGTGTTTCAGTCATCGCGATGATCTTTAAACCTGCATATGCAATATATATTCCTTGACCCTTGGAAGTTGCGCAAAAGCAGCTTATCCTTGGTCTAGTGTTGCTCTCCAGGACAACACTGTATCTGGTTAACAACTTTACTGGAGACGTTCTATCAAAGATACATGCAGTTGGCCAGATAATACACTAGAGCTAGGCTCTTCAGGACCTAGGATGTCCTCCCCCTCTTTCAGCTACTGAAAGGTGTCATAAATAAGTATCCATTTTTAATAGGTTGCAAAAGGACATCATTCTTCATAAACTCCAGGTGTATGAAGAATATGAAAGGGTTCCACCACGAAGGTGTTTAATATGTAAGCCGAGACATCTTCGGCATGATTAATAATAGTTCATCTTCAGGATGATTAATGTCATCTTCAGGATGATAGTTCATCTTCAGGATGATAGTTCATCTTCAAGATGATTAATGTCATCTTCAGGATGATGGTTCATCTCCAGGATGATAGTTCATCTTCAGGATGATTAATGTCATCTTCAGGATGATAGTTCATCTTCAGTCTGATTATTGCCATCTTCAGGATGATTAATGTCATCGTCAGGATGATCGTTATACCTAGGTTTTTCATTTTCAAGGTACGCTTTAAAGCTATCTGAAATCTCAATGGTCTCTGCTGGAGATCCTATTAGCTTTAAGTCGACCATATGTAAGGCAAATATAACAAATCCTGTCAACGATCTTTCGAAAAAGATACAAGGGCAGAATATTGCTTAAGATCAACTAATGATCTTTGTAGCCTTTATGGAGAAGACGTTTCTACGTTTCTCTTTCATCTCTGGGGGTAGAGTATACCCTTCTGGAAGTTTTATTTAGATCTATATATCTATATTGCCGTATATATATGCAGTCACAACGTCCATGAGCTGCATGTATTGGCTTTTGCAGAGAAGTATAGGCATAGTAGGAAAATGATCACATTTCCTTGATTTCAATTTCTTTATGAAATTCGAATTATATTCCACAGGTTTTTACACATTCAGGTGTATGGACTACTGGTCCAAAGATTTTGCTTTTCAAGAGTGAGTCCAGCTCTACTCTTATTGCCTCGTCCCACTTTGGCCATTCTATGCGTTTACGCTATAGAAAAGTGGGTAGACGTCATCGTCGTATTCAGCGACGTGAATGGCAATAGCGAAAGTAAAACTGTCGTCGACGACTGTGCTATATCTGTCCAGTACCTCTCCAGTACGTACGTAATATAATGATGTTTCTCCTGTTGTTTCCTCTGCAGGGGAAATTAGGAGGGGAGAGGTTGCTGGTCTGAGCTCAGCATCCCGTGGTTGGATCATTTTTATATATCCAGGAATCTTCCTATTATAAGAAAATTTTTATTTTGAACCTGGTCGGCATCCTCTTTTCAAATGAGGTACAGCCAATTCCGCTGCCGGTGGATTGCATCCATCTTTGGGAATGTCAATCCTAGCTGGCGTGTTGGCAGCAGGGCCGTGTGAACGAACAATCTTCTGGTTGTCCGCAATTTTATCCGTCAATTGATGTACTTTAGTCTGAATGTGAATGATCTTCTGGATCTCAACGTCACACAGAAAAAGTATGCGGATCATAATGAGATGAGGACTTATGTGTCCCATGATATGGTCTCAGAAGCTTCAGGCTTCTTTAGACTGCGTGCCTATTACAATGAGACTTTACTCATCAAATTCACATTTATCAAGACTTGGTGGTAAACCATAAGGAAGCGGCATCAGCAATAAGATATGGCCACAAGCGGGCCGTATCGTGATAAGCGATGCGGAGTGCAGCTTGTTGGTCCCTAAATATCAACAAGCAACTGGAATCTAACAATGGACGTGAAATCCATTGGAGTCTCTTTACCAGAGAATCTGATAACCCATTCTGAGTATGAACATGCTACATGATGTTCAATTTCAATGCCAGTTGCTTGGCAGAAGTCTTGAATGATATGAGTAGTGAATTCACCCTCATTATTAGCTTTGAGAAAGCTATGTTGCGAGTGAATATGAAGGCACACAGAAGACCATCTAGTAGATGCATATATCAGTACAGTAATGAAGTACCGAAAATGGTCCATTTGCGGGGTGAATAGGCCCGCAAAAGGTCACCATGTATTCTCTCAATGAAGCCAGGAGACTCTAAACCCACTTTCAGGAGGGAAGGTCTCTCTCTAAATTTTCCCTTATGGCAAAGGGGGACAAAGAAACTCAACCTTTTGAAGAATCTTCAGGTTCTCCAATGGATTCATTTGATGATGCGTCCATCATCGCTGATCCTAGATGACTAAGTCCATTTTGCCAGAGTTAAAAACTATGGCAATGAAAGGCACTTCTGGTGCTCAGTCAAGTTGGCTTTCTATAGGATGAATATCTGTAATTATAGGGGCCCGACGAGGGTCCAATGAAATCGTAAGTAGTTGGGCTTCTGGCCATCCTCTTTACGAGTTACATATTGATATTCAATATTTATTATCCACGGTTTTCAAGTTATGTTCGTTTAAACGAAATATCCTTGAAACTTGGAAAATTCCTATATGTTTAAGGGGAGAAGTTTGCATCTTATAGTCTCGTTGTATGTGGGAGCAATATTAATGCTACACCAGTGCAACGAGGCACTGTCCACAATATTAAATACTTCATCTATAAGCAAAACGAAATTTTATTTAAGTCAATGAAAAAGACAAAAAAGTTCGTACTTAAGCAAATTAAAGATGAAGCAACATTGAATTTTAAATGCATAGATAAAAGATGAAGCTTAATCGAGCAGGTCGTCGTTCTCGAAGTCTTTTGCAGTGAACATCGTTGGTGGCTGAACAGCCGCCAAGTTTGTTTCAGGCAGAGACTTCTGGCTCGCCTGATATAGTGCCTAGAGGTGGCGAGGAGTGCGGCAGATTCTGGACCAATGGCCAGTCATGCCGCATCTATGGCATTTATCCTCCCAGTTCTTCTTAGGAAGTGACACTTGGTCAGTGTTCTTTTGCTTCCATGTGAAGTTACTCTTTCTTGTATTGTTGTTATTGGACGGGGGTGCTGCTCCTCGTCCATTCTTCATCACAGCTTTTCCTTTGTTATTATTAGCCTTCTTCTTATTTTTCCACTTCTGGGGAGAAACGTGGTGGGCTTCAGGGATAGGTGCAGTGCCAGCTGGACGTAAATTATGAGGGGCTAGCAGTAAATCTTGATTCTGTTCTGCCCTAAGTAGGCATGAGATCAGATCAGAGAATTTCGTGAAGTTGCGTTCACGATACTGCTGCATGAGGATTTTATCTTTCTCGTGAAACGAGGTAAATGTCTTGTCCAACATGCGTTGTTCTGTCACTTCTTCACCGCACAACTTCAGGCATGAGGTGATATTATGAAGTGCAGAGTTATACTAAGCGACGGACTTATAGTCCTGAAGTCTGAGGTTTTCCCACTCATAACTGGCACGCAGTAATATTACATCAATTTGATGTTTATAACATGCCTCCAGCACTGTCCACAGCTCCATTAGGTCCTCTACCGTTAGTTATTTGGCCTTTAAGGTCCGATCTATATGTCTCCTAATATAGATAATGGCTTTCGCCTTATCCACATCAGAGATGGTGGTAGGAGTTCTGCTAGATGATTGTTCCGCTTCTGGGGCCTTACTAGCAGAAGCATCAGTCGCTGCTGGGACCGATGAAGGAGCCAAAAAATTGAGCCAAGGAGGGCCATCGAACGCAAGTGGAACTTCAGGTCCACTCGCCAACTCAGGTAATTATTTACTGCAGCATCAAGAACTTCGAAATCGACGCTTGCCAATTTTACCATTTATCTATGCAATTTAAAATAAGCATGAATTAATTAAAGTGTAAATTCATGCATAAACAATAAAATAAGTAAAATGTGGGGATCGGCCAGATACCCAAAGACATACAATGTCCAAAGTCCGAATATACAGTCCATAAATAAAAGAAAAATACAACTTGGAAACCCAGAAGGGTCCCTATATTTTCCAATTTTCGCCTCCGTCTTCATTTATCGGTACACCGGTCTTTGGCATTAATACATTTAATCCTCACTTACAAATTCTCTCAAAAAGAAAATAAAATTGCAAGGAATTTAAAAAGGGTATCAAACCGATCCCAAAAATCACATTTTAGCTTATATTAACAACCACGCAGTTTATAATATGCTACAGGCACAAAATAAGCAACCACACAGTTTATATAACACAGGCATATATAATATGGAAAAAGAGATTATAAAATATAATAATCTCTCGGATCACGGGGAGACGTCATACACCGTTAGGTTAGTTGACTAACGACAGAGCGGTCGCAGGATCCTTAAGATAATTATATTTTGAAAAAAAAATCCTAATATTCCATAAATTATTAATAATGCAAGAGTGTTATAATTTTAGCAATTTGAAAGACTAGGCGACAGGCCCATAACAAAGAATTAAAATAAATTAATAGTTTGAATGGGGCTGCAGGCCCATAAATATTAATCATTTTAATATATTCTTAATAGTTGGGCTGCAGGCCCATTTGCCAAAATTTAACAAATTAATTATTGCAATTGAATTAATTTGGCTTCAGGCCCAATAAGTCAAATTAAAATATTTAATATTTGGGCTTCAGGCCCAGTTTCAAAATTCTAATTGACACATTTAAAATTGCAATTGGATTTACTGGGCTTCAGGCCCAATATTGGTAGACAAAAAGTTATAATAAAGCCAAATGGGGCTGCAGGCCCAACAAACAGGCTATCTTATTTGTTTCTGTGGGTCGGCGCCGGGGAAGGGCCCCCCGTCTGGGAGGGACGGCACACAGTCCCCGCAACAAAAGAGTCACGGTATCGAACCCCGAAAAGTTCAACAAAATTTTATTTTCCTTTATGAATATTTAACGAATAAAGGAATCCTTCAAATAAATGTATTACACTAATGAGACATGTATGTCGTAATAGCCCAGCGGTTGAAAGAAAGTCAAGGGATCTTGGGATCCCAGGGTCAAAACCCGACAGTCTCACAAAGAAGAAATTTTTTGTTTAATTTCAGTATCGGAATGCATTTAAATACATTAATGAGATAGTGTTTACAAAAGCAAAACGTATCTCAGTGGTAATCCATTAGGCGCCGGTCCAAACGGTTGCGGGTTCAAGTCCCGGTCACGCCGCGTTTAACATTTTTTTTAATTAAACCTTTAAAAAAAAATTTCTGCAGCGAAAAAGCACGACGCGAAACAGCGTCTCGCCTAAAAGAAAACGCGGAAAACTGACTTTTGAATCAATGAATTTTCTATGAAATCATTCATTAAAAAAATATTCTAAAATATCATAGAATCAAATCCAAACAACCTAGATCAAGTTTTTGAAGTGAAACATATTTAGTTGGCATGAAAGTGAGTTTGTTGCTAAAATACGAACCTTTTCTTCTCAATTTATTCCGGCCAACAAACAATACTCAATATCTCAAATTCATTTTTTAATGCCCATCGTTATCATTGCTAGTGACTATTTGGATTCAACAAAAGATAAAAACGATTTCAATGGTAAAATAGTAAAAGATTTCACAATGTCAACTACAAACGTAAATTGAAGGAGCATTGTAAGGAGCCGATGGGTTTTTGTTTTGTTTTGTTTTTTTTATATTAAAGATAATACAATTGCAACAGATTTAAAATGCCTCTAGATGAAGCATTAAAAACATAGCTAAATTAAAAATTTGTTTGTAGCTATCTACGGGATTGATAGATATTACCTCTAGATTAAAAATCTAGGGAAGATCGTAAAGATTAAGATCCGTAGATAGTGCCGCTCCCGATACGCTCCAAAGAGAAATCCCCGCAAAACTTCGCCGCAACGGATTACCGCAACAACAGATTCCTTCGCGCGTAGGGGTTTGATTTTTGGAAGGGAACGAGAAGAAAAAGCTCAAAATAGAGCGTAGGTGCTGATAACGTGTTAGAAGAGGATTGGAGAGGATTAACCATGGCAAATAGCCATGGTACTATATTTATAAAACTCTCATGTTGAGGTGGGAGTCCAAGGGCCTCCCCACTAACTTAGTGGGGAGTAATGGAGAGTGATGAGGGGAGGGAGGCCAAAGGCCTCCCTCAACTCACAACAGTTAACAAATTTACTATTTTTAGGAATTAAAAGTCAATGCACCCCTATGAATAGGGGTGCAGATAGCATAGTTCTTTTTGTAAAGGAAACGCAAACGTTTCTTGCCTATAAGCTCTTCCACGTGAACGGCCCCCGGGCGTTCAGTTCGACGTGAAAGCTGTGTGAGTGTGATATATCTTGTCCCACGTGTCGGCTGAATTTAAACTTTTAAAAAAAAAATTAGAAACACGTTTCTGATCACATGGAAAGGCAAAAACCGCAGGGGGAGTGAGTGAGTTTAAAAAACATATTATAATGAGACGCTATCCCAAAAGTGCAATGACTTTTCGACCCCATGCGGATCATCATCATAATCATTTTAACGGTCCAGAAGGCGCACAGAATTACCGGAGCTCCCCAAACAGCCGCTTCCTTTTCTGAGGTAAATTTCACCGGAAGCTGAAGCCCAGATACGGCAAGCGTTGCCGAACAACAAAATAAATCTCCCGAACAACAAAATAAATCTCGACCGTCCAAGTGCCCAACAAGTAAAAAATATCTTTTTTAGATTTTGGCAGCTCCCGCATTCGATTTGCATCCACATAATTAAGTCGAGACAAGGATAGAGAGCGAGGGCACTATTGTTATCGTCATCGGAAGTAATCACATCGATTCAGTTGCTTTCTAGGTACTACATGTTTGCCTTTCTTTGTTCTTTATTTTTGGTTTAGAGAACTAAATTTGCTTGAATTTGAGATTGAATTTCATTTCGGCTTTGTCGGATAATTTATCGAGATCTTTGTGCTTTTTTGTTAAAAAAATAATAACCGAAATAAATAATTTTGATTCGGAATATTCATGTTAGCTTGAGCTTAGTTCTACTGTAACTGGACGCCAAGGATTGGATTTTTTTTTTTCATTTATTCAACGTCTTGTGGCAGGATTCAGCCAAGTTTTGATTGATTTTCGAAGGAAATGGTGAATTTAGGTTTGAGTTTAGGAAAGAGGCCATCAAATACCGTGACTGTGATATTCAGATTGCCATACTATACGCAATGGGGGCAGAGCCTGCTGATTTCTGGCTCCCACCCGCTGCTTGGATCGGGGAATGTGAAGCAGGGTCTGGCATTGAGTCCATTTCACCAGGGAGATGAGCTCATTTGGTGTGGGAAAATCACTGTGGCAGTCGGGTTCGAATGCGAATACAAGTACTGTTTGGTAGACGATGATAGAAACGCCTTGAGATGGGAAGCTGGAAAGAAGCGTAAGTTGATTCTTCCTCACGGGATCAAGGGTGGGGAGGTTCTGCAAATTCACGACCTTTGGCAGGTATATCTTTCTTGCGATTTTCTTTTTTTTATATTGGCTGTTACTTTGATGTATGATCTTTATTCTTGATTTGTTTTTTTGAAATAAAAGCATCTGTATGCTTGATACATGACTCTTATCACTTTTGATTGACATCAAGAGGGCTAATTGTTCAAATTTAACTAATTGGTCATTGAGTTACTGGAATGAAAAGGACACTATTTTTCAGTCACAAAGAATTGGATTGATGAAAGTCATGTCCTTAAAATTTGAAGAAAGGGAGAGTGTTGGATTGGGTATGTTACATAAAAAATTGATGAAATAAAGACAATCATGGATCCCAATGTCAACCAGCAATAGGGCAAAATCCTGTAATCCAACCAAAAGTGGCCCATGGCCACACAAAACTGGGTAAAAAGCCAACGGGTCCAACAAGCTAAAGGGGCTATGCCTACTGCAAACTTCCCCACATGGCAAAAGTCCAATCCAACGCTCAAAACCAACACCAAAATCTAGCACCAAAGCAAACACCAACACCCAACAACAAAAGTCCAACTTCAAGCCCAATACCAACACCCAACACTAACAACACCAACATCCAACACCAAGCCCAATATCCAAGTCCAACATGACTGGCAATAAGCCCAGCAAAGCAACATGAACGAAAACAAAAGCAAGCCCACGGGAAGCCCACGACAAGGGGTAAGCCTGAAGGAAACCATGTCAAGGGTAGAAGCCCAAAAAGTAACGATATGGCGAAGCCCAAGTTCCACAACCAAGCAAAAACCAAAAGCCCAACAACATTAATACAACCTGACGACACAGCCGCGGAGCAGCGGTAGGGGCGGCGGCGAGGGTCTTCGTCGAGGGTCGTCGCCAAGCCCCAAAAGAACCCAAAGCCAAGATCAGAGTAATCATCACACAAGGAGAGAAAAACACGATTTTTAAACCAAACATAAGAATTAAAGAGATTTATCGAATGTCGAAAATCGTTAGAGGACTCGTTGGAGGACTCATCAGAGCCATTTTTCACTGCCGTCGAGCGGATGCAACTGCTTTGACGGAGGGAGGTGCAAGAACGAAGCCCAACACCAAAATCCAAACCCTAAACTCATCGAAAAACCAAAGTCGAAAGAATTTTGAAGAGGAAACTTGAAAACCCAACAAAGGGGGAAGTGGGTTAAATAAACGTCAGAGAAACGAGAGAGAGAAAATACTTAGCTTCAACGCGGTAGTTGGGATCAGTGAAAACATTGCCAAATGAAGTAAATCGTGATGAATGAAAGTCGGTGGGGAGAGGCGGTTGTAGGGGCCCCTCGGGGAGTTTAAGGGGAAGGCGATAGCGGCGCAATGGCTCGAATTAATAGTGAGTGGTGAAAAATTCGTCGAACATCATGGATCTGGTCAGGCGAAGGGGCAGGGAGAGTCGAGAGATTTCTCGTCGAGTGGGGCTGAGGGGCGCTCGAGTGTGCGTGTGGAATGTGCAAGGGGAAATGCGAGAGGGGGTGGGCTTGGGCTTTGTGTGCTTGGGGTATTGGGCCAAGCAAAATGAAAGAAAGAAAATCAAAACAAATGAGCGGGCTGGGCTCGACAGGCTGCAAAAGGAAGAAGAAAAGAATAATAAAAAGAAAAGGAAAGAGAGAGAAAAAGTTATATATTAAATTGCTGAAAAATATTCCCAAAATTTTGAGGCCATTACATCCTTCTCTCCTTACAAAAATTCTGTTCTCAGAATTTCTAAATGCTAAGATACATCGAATAGATGTGGATAACGCTTTCGCATCTCATCCTTCCTTTCCCATATAGATTCTTCAAACGAGTCTCGATGCCACATCACCTTCACTATGTTGCCTATCTTGCTCTGAAGGGCCTTCTGCTATGAGTCGATTATCCTCACTGGCTGCTGCTCGTATGTCAGGTCAGAGCGCATAGTGATCTCTGATTCAACCGCGTGCATTGGATCTCTCACCCATCTTCACAACTAAGATACATGGAATACATTATACACTCATTCAAAGAATGTGGTCTAAGTCTGTGTGCTACTTCGCCAACTCGCTCCAATATATCAAAAGGTCACAATATATTGTGGGCTGAGTTTCCCTCTTCGACCAAACCGAATCATGTCTCTGTTGGAGGAGATCTTCAAAAAGACATGATTACCAGGCTAGATCCCCAAGTGTCCATGCTTTATATTTGTTCATTGCTTGTATTGATCATGTGTCAACTGAAGCTTCTCCCTAATAGTTTGCACTACATCCACAGCTTTTACAATCAGTTTCGGTCAAATCAACTCCCGATTACCCACGTTGTCCCAACTTAAGGGAGAATGACACTTCCTTTTATATAAAACTGCAAAGAGCAGCATACAAATACTAGCCTGGTAACTATTGTTGTATGCAAACTCTAAGATGCGTAAGTGATTTTCCACGACCCCATAAAGTTTAGCATACAAGCACACAACATATTCTCCAGTATCTGAATAGTGTGCTTCGACTGCAATCTGTCTGTGAATGGTAGGCTGTACTAAAACTCAAGTGGGTTCTTAAGCTCTCCTGTAGATTGTGGATGTTTCAGTACAGCTGCAGATTCCTAAACTTGAGTTTAACTGTTTTAGTACAACTGCAAATGGTAGGCTCTCTTGCAGATTCTTAAAGCTCTCCTGTTGATTTTCCACGACCCCTTAAAGTTTAGCATACAAGCACACAACATATTCTCCAGTATCTGAATAGTGTGCTTCGACTGTCAATCTGTCTGTGAATGGTAGTCTGTACTAAAACTCAAGTGGGTTCCTAAGCTCTCCTGTTTGAGACAATATTCCTAAGCCCTTGTCGTTGTGTTTGTTATTTTGTGGTCGTCTTTTCCTTTTATTTTTTCAACCACGGTGCCTGGGAGATTTTCCTAAGCCCTTGTCGTTGTGTTTGTTACATTAGAGAACTTTACAATTGTTATACCTTTGTGTTTTCCACTCTATTGTTGCATTTGTTGTTTCTATACCCCCATATCTTTTTGTTATGACAAAGGGGGAGAGAAATAAACAAAGGATGTGTTTATTAAATGTTGAGTGTTAAACAATAACTTGAAACATATAGACTTTATGTATGCTCGTTTATGTATATGATTCAGGGGGAGCATTGGTGATTACCTTCATTTATATCGATTACATTATATATATATATATATATTGGTAATGCTCATGTTTATGATGTGCATCACCTATATGATTTGTATTGTGTACACATATTATTTCTGGTCATTCATGCGATATATACATAACCTCATGTGATACACACACTATGAACTGCTGAATGATGCTATTGATTATTGAAATTAACTTGATTGGCATCATTGCAGGGGGTGTTAGTATATTTAATGCACAATTATTTGTTTTGTTTATATTTGGTTTGTCATCATCAAAAGGGGGAGAATGTTGAGTATTGGACTTTCCACCTTGATTTTGATGATGATCAAACACAAATCATTGTGACTAACTCTTGTGATTGCAGTTAGCTAAAAAGTCACCAATTAGATTCAAGAAGATCAAAAGTGACTACACGTGTTGATTCAAATGGAGAACTTGGTAGATCAACAAAAGTGAAGCATTTGGCTTGAAGAACTCAAAGGCTACCTCAAACCTCAAGCCAATGGCATCAACAAATGAATGGAGATTCAATCCAAAGAGAAGAAAGGAATGGATGAGTCAAAAGCTTCGAAGACTATGACGTTGGAGATATTCAAGTCATTCAACTAAAAGACTCAAGACCTTGAAGAATTATAGAGATAATCGCCAAAGTACTTTGTTCATCTCAAGTGACGTCCCAAGATTTCCTCAGAACGCGTGATCATTGTGCCTGGAGCTTTGTTGAAGCTCAAGGAGAATTAATGAAGTCAAGGGATTCAGAATCTTCATGTTGAAGCTTTGAAGACGGTTTGTCGTGTTTACTTTTATGTCTTCTAGCTTCGGTTTAGTAGAATGTTAAGCCTTGAGTAGTACTTGCCTAGAAATCTTCATAACTTTCATATCTTATCTCTAGGATTGCCTTAGAAGCCATTAGAAACTTTCCCGTAGCTTATCGCATCTTTTCTCGGCTTCTTATGCATCTTAATTGGTTCAAGTAGAAGAACCAACCGACTAGATGACGATCTAGTCGGTTGGAAATTCTTCTTGAACCGACTAGACATCCTAGTTATATTCAGCCCATTCACAGTTGGTCAATTAGTCGGTCCAAGAAGGCTCACCGACCGACTAAATGACGATCTAGTCGGTTGGTGTTTCTTCTCAGACCGACTAGTTCTCCTAGTGAATTTCGACTTTCTTACTGTTGACTGATTAGTCGGTCCAAGAAGGCTCACCGATCGACTAGTTGTCAAACTAGTCGGTTGATGTTTCTTCTTAGACCGACTAGTTCTTATATCTCTTGAATTCACTATCTTTGCTGTCAACCTTCTAGTCGGTCCAAGAAGGTTCACCGACCGACTAAATGACGATCTAGTCGGTTGACGTTTCTTCTTAGACCGACTAGTTATTCATATCTTGATCTTCGTTGTCTTCCTTCTAGTCGGTCCAAGAAGGATCACCGACCGACTAGTTTCGAAGAATCACCGACCGACTAGTTGCGAAACTAATCGGTTAGTGATCCTTCTTAGACCGATTAAGCAGCTTCAGAATAGAGCCGTTGGAGCATTAAATGCCACGAATTTTGTGACCGTTTTCTCTCTTCCCTATATAAGTTTGAGTGCTTCAAACCAGGGATTGAAGGCTGAAATTAGAGACATTTTCACATCTTTGAGAAGAGCCATTCAACTCCAATTCCAAGCTCTCTCATCTCACAAGAATCTCTCCCTCACTCTTTGAGCACTAATTCCTCAAGAGATATTCTCATTCTTTGTGAGCTACTCAAGCTAAGAGCTTGAATCCAAGTTACCAACTTCTCCCTAGCCATCTATTGCTGCTCATCTTGGTGGAGCTGGGGTTTGGTGATCTCATCTTCTTCAAAATCTATTTTTACCCTATATTGGTAAGTATTTCTCAAGGCATAGGATTTTGTGGTAAGAAGTTTTATATTTCATTCTTTATACTTCATATTTGTTGTATACTCACGGTGGTTAGAGGATTGGCTTGATCCCAAGTTGTGGGAGTCAAGATTTCGTTTGCTCTCGGTTTGTGAGAGTGTGCTTAGTCCCAGGTTGTGGGACTAAGGTTTGTGCGTGTTCCCGGGTTGTGGGATACACAGACATCGATTGTAGGTCGATTGCACTTGTTGGAGGTTTTCCACAAGTGGGCTAAAAGAAATCTCTAGCGGTTTGCTAGAGTATCCGGAGGTGATCCGGGTGTTGCTGGAGTAGGGTACCGGTAACAAGTCGGGGAGACTTGGGTGGCACCGAACCAGGGTAGATTGCTTGTTAGCATTGCTTTATTCCTTGAGTTGTTGTTCATTTCTTGTATTCCGCATTTGTTGGTTAAGTAGGGTTTTATTTGGCGTAAATTCCTTATAATTCTATAAAACACTATTCACCCCCCACTAGTGTTATTTTCTCATAGCACAGGGTCACTACATTGTTAGAGGAGGGAGGTTAATGCATAAGCGGCATATTTGCATCACATATGATACCTCTGGGTGTGCCATTGCCCCTGGCCAATACTTATGATGAATGGTTGCTGTGAGTCACTGTGTTCGAACCCAAATAAACTTGAACGTTTTAGATGATGGGGTCCATTTCAAAGGAGTGGAACTAGCTTTGGTCCACGATTGGAGGTCACATATCTTCATTGACTACAAACATGCAGTTGCATGTTTGACAACGATTGATGTTGACATTCTTGCATTAAGATGTGGTTTTTCATTGATTTGAGAAGTGTCAGTTTTGGCTAGTGGAGCACTTATGGTGCCATGCCTTTGCTAAGGATAAGAATACTTCTATGACTTCTTAAACGTTATGGACTGGGAGTGGCCATGGGACATGATAACCTGACATGTGATTAACATCCAACCTGAACTTTTTAGTTTGGACCTTAAAATCGTATCCGATAGCTTATTGCATGGGGGTGTCCTAGGAATAGATCTAATTATTTAATTGATCCTTGAACATCTTACCCAATAACATGATTAATATTTTTATCCGTGAGTTCTCTTAGAGCAAACCAAATGATCATTTTCTTCTAAATGTAATTATATAAGATTATATGGCTGAAAAGAATAAAAATAGGACAGTACGATTGATCAAGAAAATCTTTACATATTCTCTTTGATTCTGAATAGAAATTGTCATATTCATGGCTAAATGTTAGATTTTGGACAATCTGAAACCTGAATTCGAATCCGATCTGAATCTTTAAGTGGATCATATATCTATTAGTGATTTTGGATCAGCTGGTGCATCCTAAAAGTTTCCAATGAATCGGCATGTGGATCATGTCGGATCTGACCCAACTCTGAACTGTTTCTACCTTTAGTGTGGAGGAATGGAAGGTTTGTTTAGTTGCTTGGAATTAGCACTTTGATCATTGAAAGACAATCAAGAGGAACTTCTTTTGTTTAAACAGTATTCAAGCTTTTTCCCCCAACCAAAGTCTGAGTTAGATCAGAAATGTCAAGATGGAATTATGATGGTATATTCACTTATATAGGTTTCTAGTTATTGGAGGCTGTAGTTGTCCTAATGCAAATTCCATTTCAAAATGCAGTCTCTCCTGAAGTCAAGACTCAGTATTCTTAGGCAATAGAGAGACTCCTCACAAAAGGTATGCGACAGATGAAGATTGCTGATAAGATTTCTTGTATAACCTTTGTTGTAATAGGATAGAGACTGTCCACCATATGTTCATAGAGTTTGAATTCACCATATCCATTATATTTCGTCATTACAAGCTTTGGGGAGTAGGGGGTGGTCTTGTGCATCATATTTTTTTCATCTCTTCCAGTGAATGCCTATGTTATGTAGAAATTAATGGCAATTTTTTAGAACATGGGAAAAAAGAAACATGAAAAATTTGGCACTGTTAATTCTGTTGCAAGCTTGAAATTTTAATTGCATTTTGGACAGGAGCATCAGGGGTTTGAGCAGCACTAGGAAATGGACATGGGATTGACTTTATCCTATTCTTTCTTTGCTCTTTTTCTTTATATGGACATGTGATTGACTTTATCATATTCTTTCTTTGCACTTTCGCTTTGTATATATGCTTGAGAACGTATATCCCCTGCGTGGTGGTGGTGGTGTTGTTTTTTTTTTTTTGGGGGGGGGGGGGGGGGGGGGGGGGGGGGGGGGCATGAATGGGCCTTATTCCTCAGAATTTTGCTATTGGTTTGTTTTTTTATTTTTTTAATCATTTCAAACCCCTAATGAAATGATTTCTGGGTCGGGCAGTGTGATTGATACGATCCATTCTCTTCCCGCCCCCACCCCACCCATAGAATCTCATAGTCATCAAATGGTTACCGACAATTTTGTGTCTTTGTTGTAAATGCAATAAACTCGATTCCTCTGGTGAACTTTATCTAAGAAATGACAAAAGTCAGTGCTGGAATGTTCTGCAATCTTAGTTTGCAGAACATCCCAGCAGTGGAATGATGAATGAATGGATCGTCTTGGAAATTAACTGAATGTGTGAGTTTGGTATGCATGAATTTATAAGGGAATTCAAAATTTCCTTAGCGTAAACAATATTTTATATTCTCAAGAATAATGAATTTCCGTTGGAATCATTTACCATTGTTTTATGGGAATGATTCCCTCCATGATATGTGGATATCCATTAATCTTTTACATGAATTCATCATAGCCACTATTTTTAAAAGAAAACTCAGTGTTTTTTTACTCTTATCTTAGACCATTGCTACTGACAACGAACCATTATCCTTGTTATTGGACCACCGTCGGCATTTCCATCTCCGCTATCATTCGACCATTGTTGCTGTCGTTGGTAGACCATCGTCACTGTCATTGCTACCAATACCATGCTAACACCGCTACCGTCATTGCTGTCTCTCTTGGGACTGCAACCATCGCTACCTGGCCACTGCTACTGCCATCATCATCCAACTGTCAATGTCGATATTGTCAAACTATTGCTACTATTTCCATTACTATTGGACTACTCTCATCATCATTGTCAGACTGCTGCTGTTATTGTTGCTGTCGCCATCTTCAGACCGTCACATTTGCCTCCTTCATCAAACTACCATCGTCACCATCGTTTCTTCTACCGTCCTCATCAGACTATCAACATCGCCATCCCTGCCATCGTGGAGACTGCCACTTTTTCATACCATTGGCATTTTGTTGCCATTGCTGCTGGTATTGGACCGCTGATGTTGTCACCGTCACAATTGTGACCATCGTTACCGCTGGGCCCCAAGCTATTGCCACCATCATCAACTACTACCATCATCGTCATTGAACCACTATCACCATTGTATTTACATATTCTTATGAATCATTTAGATCTGTCAAATACAAGAATAATAAATTCTTAATATTTCTCTTAAACATTGTGACGACTCGTATCCATTAGTACACGTATTTTCGTATTCTACGTATTTTTATACTTTGAAGATATTTTGAAATGGTTTGTCAGAGGTTTTATATCAAAAAATAGTTTCAAATCAATTATAAAAAATATTTTCGTATCATCATACTAGTTATAACATGTATTCGTAAGTTTAAGTGTCGTCAAAAAGTTTAAATAGTTTATATAATATTTTCTACTTAATTGTTCCTGATATAGCTGTACAATTAATATTCTATATAAACGTTATCAAAACGATGTCAAACTTCTACCATGTGATTCTATGACCATTTAGTGCCTCTCATTTAATTTCGTAATTTTCTGAAGTCAAATCGACGTAGAACCCGCAAACCCGTGATCTAAACGTTTTGACTCAAAACTCGTATTTTCGTAGCTCAAAATTCGAAATGGACCTCGTATTCGCAATTCTCGCGATGATACGAACCCGTGGCTATGTTTTCACAATTTTTTGGAGTTGTATGTAAAAACGGCGTAATATTACATCGTTTTTACTAATTACAATCACTAATTAATTTCACATTCACTAATTACTCTTTTACTTTTACCCCCTAACCCCACTTAATTAATACCATAACCCACACCATTAACTGACCTATCTAAAGTTGGCAGATCCAACCATCTTAATAAATCTTACAATTATTATTATTATTATTATTATTATTATTATTATTATTATTATTATGGTTAATAATAACTATATCTTTATATTTACTAACCTATATAAACACTATCCTCACACTTTTCCAACATACTGGCAGCCTCACCTCGAACAGCTCACGCACCCCCTCTCACTTGTTCTCACCCCACTTATCTCCATCTCCTTACTCCGACGAACCCCTCACCTACGCCCTCAGGTGCTCTTCCTCCGCAGTGGAAGTTGTTGCGCTGCCACCGCCTTCCCCCTCAGCCCTCGCGCCACCGCCGAGCTCGGAGACCCCGCCTGCAGCACCCCTCCCCCAGCTCAGCCTGAGCCACCATCGACGAGCCCCCTGTCCGTCCAACGATGTCGAGAACCCCTCCAGCCCGCTGCAACCCACGCCGGAGTGCCCCTCCTCCGCTGGAGCTCCACCGGAGCTTGTTGCCCCTCACGACGCCCCAGCCTTCCACGTCGACCCCCAGCCGTGCTCCTCTCCCCACACCACCACTTCCTCTGCCAGTAGCCCTCGACCTCTCCCTTCGACGAGCTCGCCATCACCGCACGTTGCCCGTCCCTCCTCCCCGCATCATCACCAAAGAACATCGCCCTACGCCGAAGTCAGCCACGAGCAGCGAAGCCGCTGCTTCCCCCACACTTTCGCCGTCACCACCACCGCCCGCCGGGTCTCCGACGACACCCCGGATCCGCCGCCGCCGGTTGCCTCCACCGCCGTATGTAGCACCACCCCACGTCAAGGAACTCAGCACCGCGGCACAGTAAACACGGCATAATGCACACACAGCCTTTTTTAAATATTTATACGTATATATGTATTTGAATACGTATATTAGTAATATTTTAAAAGAGCTGAGTAGTAATAAATTCATAATAAATTGCACAGGTGTCAAAAAATACACGGGAAGGCCCCGAAAATCAGAAACGACGAAACAGACTCATTGGCGCTGGTTCCATCGCCAAAAGGCAAGTACATCACCCACAATGATTTTTCAAAGGCAAAACTCAATAAAGCTAAATTCGCTTTAAAATTCATATTATGAGATTTTCATGTATACTGACGTACGAGAAAAATATATGTTATAGTACTAGTTAATACAGTCATTTTGACCCACTTGGAAGAATTCCGACGTATAGTTTGTCCTAAAGAAATCTTTGGAAAATACAATGAAATTTTTTTTCTCGTTTTAATTAGTTTTTGGATCGTATAAATTAAGAAAAATCCACATTTATTATTATAAGATCTTGAAAGATATTTACTAGCCTTAGAAAAATATTTTAAACTTATTTATCATCATTTGCTTAGTTAAAACCGTTTTCTATGCTCGTTTCTTTAAATTATTGTGCATTTCTACACTTCGTATAATTGCGTAACTAAATCACAAAACTGTAAGATTGGTCAAGATTATTGAATGGACTGATGAGACATCATACGCATCTATTACGATGCAAATAAACTGAATGAACTGAATGAAAGATGGAACTTCAATATTAATGAATGGAAGATGGAACTTCATTATAAATAGATATTACATGTACTTTTGACCAGCACTTGACTTGACCCGTGGGATTGGGGTAGTCTATAAGCACAAGTGTTACAGAGTGACTGGATGTACCCAATCGAATACATCCAACATATTACGAAGGTTAGATCTTGACTGTCGCCATATATGGTCGGTGAGCAGCGTTACTAATTGGCTCCCATCACAGGGGACATGTTGATCATCTCTTGTATTCTTGGACATGGACTTATCACTAGAATAGACTGGTTATTAAATATTATTCTAATTTCTTTTTCTACAGGTTGCTGACAACATTACAGTTTCGTTATTAAATGTTAAATTGTTACATGTTGCTAATAGTATTGCAATGGTTATCAAATGATTAAATTGCTGTATGTTGCACATTGCTAAGAATGTTTAACTACTATAACTCTTTCAAATTTGAACTTATTGCTTGTTTTTAAAGTTCAGCTTGGTTCAATTTTAAATACCTAACGTTTTTGTTTTGGAGAATATCTTGCCGAGTAAACATCGCTGACGAACATTTCACTTTGTTGTTTTACGAAATGTCCGTCAGGTATCGATAGTAAGTTCTCTGAAGACATTGCCGTAGACGTCGAGCCAGTGCTTAAAGAATACGTGGAGTGCCTACCCACTGAAGATTAGACGATCACCTTCGCGACTGCACCTTTATATTTTAAATAATGTAATTTGGGTACTTTGTTTGTATTGGCCATGCTAGGCTCAAGATGTATCTTAAATTCTGTACGCTGGATATGTAATAATGTTGTTTGGGCTGCTTCTTAAATTTGCATGTAAGGACCTGCAGTTTACACAGACGCTTAGTGTGTTTACGTTAAGGAAGAAGGAGAAAAGAAAATATTTTAAAGAAAAGAAAAAAGTACTCATTATTTCTTGTTTTAAGCACATCGCGGACCTGCTCGCATCCTCGCTTCCGGTAGAATGGGAAACGGAGCGTGACATGTTTTAGTGGTGGCCATGCAGGTCATGCTTTTGCAAATACTTTAAGATCGGTTTAGACGACATTAATATCTAAGTGTACAACTAGAATAGATTGTTTTCACCTAACTTACATTGCGGGCTGTCTTTAAGTATGACAGGTCGACCAAATACTTACGGCGTCACCGACATCGTCTTGGGTGTCGTAAGAGGAATACTGGAAATTCAACGCCAAATTCTTCATGATGCTATTGACAAACTCTGTAAAGCATCCCAAGAGAAGCATCCTATGGAACCACAAGGAGACGCCATCCGACCGATGAAGACTACTTTCAAGAGGCATGCATCTTCAGTCTACAACTGATCCCGATGGTGTACTTCCATTGCAACCGAAAGGGACATATCAAGAAGAACTGTCGCCTGCTGTTGAATCAATGTTTGGTCTGTGGAGCATCTGAGCACTCAGCCAGGAACTGTCTCTGCCACATTAAAAAGAAAGCGACTACGATAAGAGGAGTTTCTGGATCAACACAGCTTACGCCACCCCTAGCGCCACATCAGAAGGCATTCCAACAAGCCCAGGCCACGTGTCAAGCTTCCATCACGACAACTAGAGAAGCTGAGGCTGCAGAGCCAGTAATCACGGGTATGTCTGAACCTTTCATCTTTACGTCGATTTGACGCCCAACACCTTTATTATCATCGCTAGCCTACAGTATCATACTATATGTATTTGAGTAGTAGCATACCCCATTCTTGATTTAGAAGTTTCCCCTTGCTTCTTATCACAAAAAGTCGCAACGATCCATCTCCATCGATCCTCATTATATTATTCGAACTCTTGAACCCTCTACTAGGAACTCGCGTTCCATTTTGATGAATCTTAATCTAGAACCTTCCTTTGATAACAACTAGAGTGACTTTTCATAAGATTGAACCGTTCATTCATTGCATTACCATCATCATTCTTGTAATGGCCTTCCAATGGTCTTAATTATTCTGAGAAAACTTCCTAGTTGCGTTTAGTTCATCTAAGCTATACTATACTCTTTTTATAAGGGGACAACATTCGAATTTTTCGATCATCCGAAGTTTGAGTTCGACAATGGAAGCGGATCGAAGGACGCTCAGAAGTATTTGAGGATGATGCTAGAGAATTTGAGACGAGCCAAACCACGATGTGCAAGTGTCGGTTGTTATGTCTTCTTCATCTTTCTTGAGCTCGTATTTCTCTTCTACCCCATACTTTCATCTTGTGTCTGATTTTCCATGGGTTCGAATCCTTTCCCGCATACCATCTCCCCCTCTTTATTGCCTTTTGTCTGCATCCTCTCCTTGAGCCCCGGTCCCGCCTACCCTACCCTACCCTATCGACAACTTTGGCGCCCCTTTTAAACCCCTCATCTCTCCCCCACACCAAACCTATCCCGTGGCTTTCTCTTCGCGGCGATGACGCCCCCCTTCACCGTGCCTTTCACTTTGCGAGCCCAACCCCTCTTGCCTCAAGCTCATCCGGCCTCACTCGGAGCTCCGACACGCCACCCGTCGTCACTAAGCAACCGTTGACGCCGCACGATGTGGATCGACAACCGCCGATGGCCCTCCGACGTTTTGTTTTAGGATTTTTGGGTTTAGCGGCGATCCTCCCCGCCACCCTCACCGCCGCCGTGTGGTCGAGATCTTGACAAGTCGTGATTCTTGGGCTTCTTTTGAGCTCATTGCCATGGATCTTGCCACTCTTGATGTCTCGCCTGGGCATCTCTGCAGGTCCGCTCCTTCGGTTTTGCTGGACTGTATGTTTTTGGCTGTTAGCTTGTTTGGGATTGATGATGAGAGCTGTGGATATCGAAAATTGATGTTGGCAAGGAGTATCATTGTCGATTGGTATTGAAATGCTGTTGGCCTTAAGTGTTGAAGTTGGATGTCGATCTTGTGCTTGGATTTGGATAATGGTTTCGGTGTTGGATTGTTATTGGCATTATGTGAATTGATACAAGGAGTGGCAGTGACGAGTATCATGATAAGTATGGTCTTTAGTAGTTGGCCTTGTACTTGTTTATTTGTGTTGTTTTGGATGTTGACTTGTCTTTGGTACTTATGGGAGTTGATGTCATTTGCGCTAGGCTGGTTAGGTATAACAACACGAATGCATATTGATTAGTTATTGCGTCTTTGTATGCTATATTATTGATGACTTCCTTGGCTATGCCCATTTGTCACAAGTAGCATGAGTAGAAATTGTAAACTTTATGATCTTCCTTTTGTTGTGGTTGAATAGCTTGCTACTAGCTTATCACCTCAGGTTCCAAGTTCGAACAGATGTTATCATAGTAACTATCATTTTCATGTAACGCCATTAGCTCATATTAACTTTTGGTTACTTAAAAAGTCAATGTAATTATTATGATGATACTGGTCTCAGGACTAATTACAGAAGCTATGGTGATGTTAATAGTATATATTTATTAGTACTATCTCTTGTTTTCTTGATGCTCTGTTATTACATTATATTTCATGATATTAACAACTTATTTTACTAGGTCGTTATCATTCATCAAGCCTTCCCTTCGATCGTTTAAATTGCTTCGGCAATGATCGGACTTTTAAATTCCAAGGACGGAATTATTTTAAGGAGGGTAGGATGTGGACCCGTATCCATCAGTACACGTATTTTCGTATTCTACGTATTTTTATACTTTGAAAATATTTTGAAATGATTTGTCAGAAGTTTTATATCAAAAATAGTTTCAAATCAATAATAAAAAAATTATTTTCGTATAATCATACTAGTTATAACATGTATTCGTAAGTTTAAGTGTCGTCAAAAAGTTTAAATAGTTTATATAATATTTTCTACTTAATTGTTACTAATATAGCCGTATCAATTAATTTTCTATATAAACGTTATCAAAATGATTTCAAACTTCTACAATGTGATTTTATGATCATTTAGTGCCTCTCATTTTAATTTCGTGATTTTCTGGAGTCAAATCGACCTAGAACTCGCAAACCCGCGATCTAAACGTTTTGGCCCAAAACTTGTATATCCGTAATTCAAAATTCGAAATGGACCTCGTATTCACGATCCTCGCGACGATACGAACCCGTGGCTATATTTTCGTAATTTTTCGGAGTCGTATGCGAAAACGGCGTAATATTCCATCGTTTTTACTAATTACAATAACTAATTACTTTCACATTCACTAATTACTCTTACTTTTACCCCTAACCCCACTTAATTAATACCATAACCCACACCATTAACACATCTCCCTAAAGTTGGCAAATCCAACCATCTTAATAAATCTTACAATTATTATTATTATTATTATTATGGTTTATAATAACTATATCTTTATATTTACTAACCTATATAAACACCACACTCTCACTTTTCTACCACACTGGCAGCCTCACCCCGAACAGCTCACGTACCCCCGCTCACTCGTTTTCACCCCCGCTCATCTCCATCTCTTCACTCCGACGAACCCCTCACCCACGCCCTCCGGCGCTCCTCCTTCGCCGTGGAAGTCGCCGCGCTGCCACCGCCTTCCCTCTTAGCCCTCGTGCCACCACCGAGCTCGGAGACCTCGCCTACGGTGCCCCTTCCCCAGCTCTGCCTCATCCACCGCCGGCGAGCCCCATGTTCGCACAACGACGTTGAGAACCCCTCCAGCCCGCTGCAACCTATGCCGGAGCGCCCCTCCTCCGCCTGGAGCTCCACCGGAGCTCGCCGCCCCTCACGACGCCCCAGCCCTCCACGACGACCCCCAGCCAGCGCTCCTCTCCCCACCACTTCCTCCACCAGCAGCTCTTGACTTCTCCCTCCGACGAGCTTGCCACCACCGCACGTCGCCGCCCCTCCTCTCTACAACATCATCGGAGAACGCCGCTCGTCGTCGAAGTCAGCCACAAGCAACGAAGCTGTTGCTTCCCCCACACTTTCGTCGCCGTTCCCGCCGCCCACCAGGGCGCCGTCGACACCCTGGATCCGCCGTTGCCGCCGGTTGCCTCCATCGCCGCATGTAGCGCCATCCACGTCAAGGAACTGAGCCTCGCAGCACAATAAACACGACGTGATGCATGCACGGTCTTTTTTAAATATTTATACGTAAATACGTATTTGACTACGTAAATTAGTAATATTTTAAAAGGGCTAAGTAGTAATAAATTCATAATAAATTGCACAGGTGTCAGAAAAATACACAGGAAGGCACAAAAAATCAGAAACGACAAAACATACTTATTGGCGCTGGTTTCATCGCCAAAGGCAAGTATATCTCCCGCAATGATTTTTCAAAGGCAAAGCTCAATAAAGCTAAATTCTCTTTAAAATTCATATCATGAGATTACACTGACGTACGGGAAAAATATATGTTGTAGTACTAGTTAATACATGTGTTTGATCCCTTGTTGGAAGAATTCCGACGCATGGTTTGCCCTAGAGAAATCTTTGAAAAATACAATGAAAAATCGTTTTCTCGTTTTAATTAGTTTTTGGGTTGTATAAATTAAGAAAAAAATCCACAGTAATTATTCTAAGATCTTGAAAGATGTTTACTAGCCGTAGAAAAATATTTTAAACTTATTTATCCTCATTTGCTTAGTGAAAACCGTTTTCAATGCTCGTTTCTTTACATTATTGTGCATTTCTATACTTCGTATGATTGCGTAAATAAATCACAAAACTGTAAAATTGGTCGAGATTATTGAATGGACTGATAAGACATCATACGCATCTATTACGATGCAAATAAACTGAATGAACTGAATGGAAGATGTAACTTCAATATTAATGAATGGAAGATGGAACTTCAATATAAATGAATGAAAGATGGAACTTCAATATAAATAGATAGTATATGTACTTTTGACCCGACACTTGACTTGACCCGTGAGATTGTGGTAGTATATGATCACAAGTGTTACGCAGTGACTGGATGCACCCAACGAATACCTCCAACACATTATGGAGGTTAGAGCTTGACCGCCGTCATATAGTGTCGGTGAGCAGCGTCACAGATTGGCTCCCGTCACAGGATGCATGCTGGTCATCTCTCGTACTCTTGGACATGGATTTATCACTAGAATAGAATTGTTATTAAATATTGTTCTACACTCTTTTTCTACATATTGCTGACAACGTTACAGTTTCGTTATTAAATGTTAAATTGTTACAGGTTGCTTATAGTATTGCAATGACTATCAAATGATTAAATTGCTGCAGGTTGCAAATTACTGCGAATGTTTAACTGCTATAACTCTGTCAAATTTAAACTTATTGCTTGTCTTTAAAGTTCATCTTGGTTCAATTTTAAATACTGAACGTGTTTGTTTTGGAGATTATCTTGCCGAGTAAACCTCGCTGACGGACATTTCACTTTGTTGTTTTACGAAATATCCATCAGGTATCAATAGTAAGTTCTCTGAAGACATTGTTGTAGAAGTCGAGCCAGTGCTCGAAGAATACGTGGAGTGCCTACTCGCTGAAGATTAGACGATCACCTTCGCGACTGCACCTTTATATTTGAAATAGTGTAATTTGTGTACTTTGTTTGTATTGGCTATGCTAGGCCCAAGATGTATCTTAAATTCTGTATGCTGGATATGTAGTAATGTTGTTTGGGCTGATTCTTAAATTTGCATGTAAGGGCCTGCAGTTTACACAAACGCTTAGTAAGCGTCTGTTTAAGCCAAGGAGGAAGAAGAAAAGAAAAGATTTTAAAGAAAAGAAAAAAGTACTCATCCTTATTTTAAGCACACCGCGGACCCGCTTGCGGCCTTGCTCCCGGTAGAATGAGAAGCGGGGCGTGACAGACGTCCTTAATAAAATATTGTAAAACTCATGTGAAATTGGTGCCTATGAATTACATTCCATAAGAAAATATTGAAGTCCACATATCAAACACACACATATCAAACGCACCCAATGGGTACTGTAGTCCCTTTTGCAAAATAAATTAAGCATAGATGGCAGAATTTTGATTATCGTACTGCCCCCAGTCTATTCCATGATTATTCCATTTTTCTCTTTTCTTCTACTTTTTCTCCTGAACATCGAATACTTCATCTAACATTCTTCTTTATGATTATGTCATCCAAATTCTTGCTAAGTTCCCTTTTTTGATCGTTCCTCATTGTAACTCCATGCTTGTATTCAAAATGAATCAGATTGCTTCAGAAACCGTATTTCTCAGAAGCGCATTCAAAAATGTCATTTTTAATGAAGGTCAAAGCTTTGAACCTGAAATTTCATCTGCTGCTTCCTGGAAGGACAATGACCAGCAAGGTATGTTGGTTGGTATTTTCTAGGAGAAAGATGACCTTTTTAAAATTTGAAGCTGTTTATCTATTTCAATAAGTTATATAGCTGATATTTTTTGTCTTTTTGAATAGATTTTATTGTCATCCACTTCAATATTAGTTGCCCAAGGATAAAGGAAGGAACATCTGTAAGTTCACTTTGAATTTCAATGTTTCTTCATTAATCCGCATGAACATTCCTAAGATAGTTATCAAAATTCATTCAGATATATACTTAATTCAGAACATCCTTACGAATTACTGAAATGATTATGCAGGTTGGCGTAATGGGAACTGCAACTCAGTTAGGACAATGGAGGGTTCAAGATGGACTGAAACTAAGTTATGCTGGAGACTCTATTTGGCAGGCTGATTGTTTAGTTCGGAAAGACGAGTTTCCAATAAAATATCCTTTTCATCATTACACCTTCACTTTAAAGGTTTCCTTGTGTTTCTATTTTTTGTTACTTTCCTATATCCTTCATGCTGCATCCTTATGGGCCGATGTTGTCCTTAATAATTACCCACATACAAGTACTATAAAAATTGTGTACAAGGCATGTCAATGGAAGTTGGTCCCATTCGGGTGGTGGTTCTAGATTTGGCATCGAATAATCTACCAAATTATATTTCCCTCTCAGATGGTGCCTTTCGGGTAAATAACATATGAGAAGCTACATTTCTTCAAATATATGTTCAGTGTATTATCTGCTTGTACTTTGTTTACTGTGATAATAACCAACCGACATATCTACTGGATCATTACAGGAAATGCCTTGGAGGGGTGCTGGTGTTGCTGTACCAGTGTTTTCCATCAGGTCCAATGATGAAGTTGGAGTCGGAGAGTTTCTTGATTTGAAGTTATTGGTTGATTGGGCAGTGCAGTCGGGCTTTCATCTGGTTCAACTATTACCTATCAATGATACCTCAGTTCACGGGATGTGGTGGGATTCATATCCATATAGGTAACATGTTTCACATAGTGAAGCTTGATTTATATTTATGCCCGTATTCTGGATTGAACTGAAACCCAGTCTTTCAATCAGTAAAGAAGATGGATTCTTTCATTTTATTTGTAAAATGTGTAACTTCTTGAATTTTGCAGCTCTCTCTCTGTATTTGCTCTTCATCCCCTGTATCTGAGAGTACAAGCACTTTCAGCAAATATTCCAAAAGAGATCGAGGTTTCTCTTTAACCTTTCTATGTAGTATGAACATATATACGACGTGCCTATTCACCGACCAAATATTTTGTTACCTAGAGTCTCATAAAATTTTGATGGTACCCAGATTTGACTCTTTTTGTTCATAAAATTTCAGGAAGAGATCTTGCAGGAAAAAGAACGGCTCAATGGAAAGGTAATAGTTTTGTTCGTTCTGTGTTGCCTCAGACATTCTCTGTCTGCATTATGTATTTATGTCTACTATTATTTACATGAATAATCAATCCTAAGTTCCAGAGGTTTTCTAATCTTTCTCTTGGTGACTCGAGAGCTAATAAAATTGAAAATTAATGACATGAATAATGGTAGACCATGTGTTGCACTGTGTGATTAGTGGACATGGACATGAGCGTCTTCATTGGATACAAACACATGTTATAGCCAGTGTCCTAAAATAACGGATATGGGAGTCATATCAATTTGCATTAAGTTACAATTGGTAAATACTAATCCTTGCAAAAGCTTTGCAAATTTTTAAGAATGAAGACAATAACTTATCAAATGTCATACCTTCACAATATCATAACTCTTGAGCTGCAATAAACAAGGAGCTGTCTAAAAATTACCGTCATTAATCAATCTACATTACCAAACACATTGTTGACGCCAATCCACATGCTATACCATTCAAAACCAACAGAGGACACATTTCATTTCGGTTAGAATGTTTTTATAGTGAACAATATGTAGAGATAGAACCAACATGCATAAGATGTTTGAAAATACTTTACCGGTACTGCGTAGGAGGAATATCAAGGAAATCGTTATGGGCTAAAACAAGTGACTTAAAGGGATTCGACCAGTAGCTCATCCCATATCTATTTTATGCCAACTTAAAAAAAGTAGTACCCTTTTTTGGGAAAGCACCAAATTTTGCTTTTATTATACATTAATTTCCTTATGCGACTCTGCGTATTTGCGGATATCATCTGTGGCCTATGTGGCGCTAAAATTGTCATGATCAGTTTTTGTGTTGTACCTTTTCCTAGGGAAACTGGTAGATATGCTCTTGTGATAATACACACTATTCCTCATGCAAACTATGTGCATTTGCTGATATCATCTGTTTTGGAGGATGCTTTTTTCTATTTCTTCAATTTTTTTGAAATTTCCTATTGTTGAAAAGGGTCAGATAGGGTGTCCAGATTCGTAGTTAGATATATCAGGAAATTTTGTCCAGATTCGTGGTTAGATATATCAGGAAATTTGATTTTCCTCTAGCCTGATTCATTGTATATTATTTTGTTTCCTATATTAGTGGTGTCCAGATTCATAGTTAGATATATTAGGAAAGTTGACTTTACTGATATAGAGGGACCGATTGTATATTATTTGGTTTTCTATTTTTGCTATTCGGTTGTAACTATATTTGTTGCATCATGTACACTTGTTAAAATACATTAATAAGAATCAATTTCTCAATTTCTCTCTATTTTGATTTTAGCATGGTATCGGAGCCCTAGGTATCAGAGCCCTAGGCTCTTTCCTTGAGAATTCTTTTTTATTTCTTATGGCCTTCATTGCCGATTAGCTATTATTATTTTTGGAATTCATTGCTGGATCTATGATTTATATGTCCTAGAGCTACCCTTGTTTCTTCTTGATTGTCACTTCACTTGTCCAAATCATGTCTAACCTGACAGATTCCGTTGCCACCGGAGAGTATGCCCCGTATCACTTTGGTAGAGACTTGCAACCCGAACAATAAGGCCTCAACCAATTTGAACTAGAGCAACTAAGGAGTCTCTTAGGTACTCTTAAGAGACCACAATGTAATTGTCTCTGGCACATTCAGGTAATATCTCCATTACTCTTGGATTACATGACTCAGATTAGTGCTTTGATAATTCTTGGGTTATTTATTAGGAAACAATCGACCATAGACCAACTCATCAAAAAAATTCATCACTTATCAACCATATCCTAGCAACAAGAAAATAACCACTGTCGATGGCTCATTAACCACTGTAGTCAGGATTAGGAATATACAAATGGCTCATCTCTCACCCTCACAAGTGTCCTTCATGTTTCTGAACTCTACTAATTTTGTCTCTATACAGAAACTTACACATGACTTAGATTGTATTGTTACGTTTTACCCTTCTCATTATGTTTTTCAGGACAAGTTTTTGGGAAGGATGATTGGACGTGCTAAGGAGCAGAATGGATTGTACTATCTCGAGACATTTAGTCAGCCAGATTATATCACTTACTAACCTAATGTATCTCTCATGTCCGACTGCCACCTAGCTAATAAAAAGGTCATGTTACTTCATTGTCAACTCGGTCATCCATCATTCCGTAACATTCAACTTGTTTTCCTTCCCTGTTTAGAGGGTTATAAGTGAAAAGTTTAGATTGTGATGTGTGTGAGTTTGCCAAACATAAGCATGTATCATTCCCAATTAATGATAAAAGATGTACTTTTCCTTTCCATCTCATCCACAATGATATTTGTGGTCCTTCAACTATTCCTAATATTTCAGGGGCCTGATGGTTTGTGACTGTATTGATGATTACACTTGGGTCACTTGGTTGTTCATAATAAAATATAAGTCTGACCGTAGCCTTGTTCTTTCCAACTTTCATAACATGATATATAATCAATTCGGAGTAAAAATCAAAAGGTTTAGGTCTGAGAATGCTAAAGATTGCTTCAACCAAATATTTACCCTATTTTTTTTCAAAAGGAATGGATTATCCATGAGTCTTCTTATGTCCACACACCACAACAAAATAAGCGTTGCCAAAAGAATAAATGGCCATCTTCTAGACACTATCAGGGCACTCCTATTTCAAAACAATGTTCCTAAAGTTTAGTAGGGGAAGCTGGTTGACAACCACTCATATCATAAATAGGTTACCCTCTCGTTTTCTAGTATATAAGAACCACAAACACTTTATCACATTTCTTTCCAACCCTTCAAACCACAAATTATCCGAGTCCAAAGATCTTTAGTTGTATTATGGTTGTCCATGTCCATAACTTCGACCGTGGCAAATTAGACCTCGTGATTTAAAATGTGTATTTATCTGGTTGTCATCAACTCAAAAAGGTTACAAGTGCTACCACTCTCAATCTAAAACGACCTTTGTTTCAGCCGATGTCACTTTTCATGAAGCTGCATGCTTGACACTAAATGTTGCACTTCCAAGCTTAGAAGGTGTCGCAAGTAATAAATTCGGTGAGTCCGGAGGGGTATTCCACAAGGAGTCTGTAACACAAGCCAAAACTAAAGTCAATGAAAAGCGATTGAATAATGAGAGGATTCTACTTTCCAAGATTAATTGAATTGGTTGAAGTTATGACTTAAGCTAAACTAATTAATCTAAAATGATCGCTCGGAGTCCGAATGGGATGAAACTAAGGTAGAGATATGTGTGTGATGTGAATTCATTGGGGTTGTAAACCTAGTGTCACGCCCCGCTTCCCTAAAATGGAGGCGAGACGTGAGAAGGTCCGCTCAGACGTGGAGTTGTGAAGCTACACGCCTGATAAGCGTCAAATCTGAATATATGCAGGTCCCTGTAAATACAAACGGAACAAAGACAATAATAATAATATGGTAAAGGAGACTGATATAAGATAACCAATCTCAGAATTTGTCCACAATAATATTCAACATCGCAGGAAAAGCCACCAGGCTAAAAGAAAGAGTCTAGGCCCAAACATGGCCAACAAAAGCCAACACGAACAAAGTATTGGTGCTACGCACCGACAACTAAAGCAGTCTAAACAACAACACAAACAGTCTCTACGACTGATCTCCCGTGTCCTCAAACTCCTCGATGAACGCGTGCTCTGACTCAGCGTCAGCGAACACCACGTCCTCAGCAGCAACCTCAGGCTCAGGATCTAACATGTGTCACCCAAAAGAGTAAAGGGCACATATCAGCAAGTCTAAAAGACTTGGGCAAGGAAACTGAAAGGAAGGTAAACTAACAATCTAGCAGTTATAGTATGATGCATAGCATGGCAAGTATATGATGGAAGTAACAAGTAAGGTAAGGTGCAAGTAACAAGTAGCAAGTATGGCATGGATGACAAGTTTTACAAGTATAAACACGGACAAGTACAAGTCAAGTAAATCACGTCAAGTAAACACGTCGTGCACAGAGATTACGTCTTCTGGCTAGAGTGGCGGATCGGGCCAACTCGTACACTCAGGTGATCGCTTATCCCTACCCCTCCACGTGCATCGAGCCCGGGCACTACCCCCGAATGCGTAATGCTCGCTTCTGGATCACGAGCCAGGAAGTGTATTTGGCATAGGGTTGTGCCCGCTAAAAGCAGGTGCCTAGTCGGATTAAGTAGTACAAGTAATGTAGCGTGTGCTACGAATGCAACATTCAACATGGGTAGCATGACATGTACAGATAATTCGCGTACCGTTAATTGAATTTAAGCATGACAGATAAGATGCATGGACGACAGCAAGTGCAAATAATTAAAAGTAGTCGGATCTAGCTTCGCTGTCAAGCTAGATCCTGAAATTTGCGCCTAGGCGAGTATCATTTCGTCGCCTAGTCTCTTTTACGCCTACAACAAGCAAATGGCCTAAGGCGTGGCCTAAAACGCTAAGTGGTAAGTTTCACTTGCCTGGCACCAAGGATGACGATCAACGAGGCACGTCACAAAATGTTAACTACGGAGATGGGATCGCTGCCATGTCAAAACAATATCAGAACAATAACCAATCCAGAATTATTATCGAATTTACGACGTCTAATATCCATTTTTATTAGGGTTTAACAAAAATCACAATGTGGGTTAAGAGAACATTGAAGGATCGATTTACTAACCGTATCGTAGCGGAAGAACGATGCCGAGCAAGCACGGCAACAGAAGAACGATCCGGAGAACTATGGCTCAGATCTGGAAATGGCGAGAAAATCTGGAGAAATTGGGATTTGTGGGATTTTGGGGTTGGCCGACGGCCTAAAGGAAGGTGGCCGGCGCTAATGAGGGTGTGAGGGGCTCCGGGGATGAATGAATGGCTTGGGGAAATGTCGGAGGATGATTTGGGGGAGAAAATGGCTCAGAAGAAATGAAAGAAGAATGAAAAGAGTCGGGGGTTTAAATAGAAACAACCCGTTGGCGGAAATAAACCCTAGGGTTTCGGGGTCGATTAGTCGGTCAAAGAAGAGTTGTTGACCGACTAATTCGAGAACTAGTCGGTTAGTCGACCAACTATGACCGACTAAGATCAAGCAGCGGAAGAAAGAATAAATCTGGGAAATGAATTAGTCGGTCTGTGAAGGCCCGTCGACCGATTAGTTTGTAACCTAGTCGGTCGGTGAGTGTTCATTGATCGACTAACGATAAACAGTAACTTAGGTGAAATTAATCAAAGGAACTAGTCGGTCTGAGAGCAAGTTCTGACCGACTAGTTTCACATCTAGTCGGTCGGTGGTTGTTCTTAGACCGATTAAGAGTAAACAGTAACTCCTGAATAATTGATTTAATGAACTAGTCGGTTCCAGAAGAGTTCCTGACCGACTAGATTGGAATCTAGTCGGTTGGTTCTCCTTCTTGAACCAACTAAAGTGCACGAAAAGTCTCGAATCGAAGCGCGAAGCTCCAGGAAGATTCCTACGGCTTCTAAGATCAACCTATCTCTAAGATATGAGCGATATGAAGCTCGTCATGAATGACTTACTCCAAACTCGACGATCTAAGGAAGATGCTAGAAAATCACAACGAACGAACGAAAACGAAAGCTACGGAGACGGAAAATCACACATAAGGAGAAAATCCACCCAAAACATATATAATATAGATAATCCAAATACATGAAAAACCAGTCGTTACACCTAGCAGGACTTGGTTTCTATTGCTATTACGCAATGCTTCACCTTTTGAGTAATACCATCAGATGATCCATTTAGTATTAAGCACATTAACCTATTGGAATAAAAATTATGGTGATGATTTCAATGATGATAATGGTAATCATTCTTTTGGAGTGATCCAACCCTCTATCATTGTTCTTATGGAAAAACAATAGAGAGAAGTAATATATGAAACAATCATCCAACCCTACTATTGCAATAGTTGCATTAAGAAATCACAAGTTTCAGGTAGGGTTAACCCCAATTTCACCAAATCATACACAAGAGTATTTTGCCAAGCATAATTGAAAAGAGTGACAAATTCATCGAAGAAAACATCATCTCATTCAACAAGATTAGCTAAAACAACGAGAGTAAAAGAGAAAATGGGTTTTTATTACCAAATTCGCAAGTTACAAGCTTCAATCCATCAGAATCCCCGTTTCTCTGCCCCAAGAAACCCCAAATGCACTTAAACAGATTTCTGATAATACAAAGCTTAACCCAGCTCTAGAAAAGGAGGGTTTATATAATCCTCATCCTCCAATCACTCTCCTCACTTACATCCAGGTTTAATGGTCAAATTTACAAGGGTTTTGAAATGGGTTTAAAGAAAACCCTAAGAAAATGGGGGTTGAAAACCCCGGTTAAAATCGCATCATGCGCTGGAGGCAGCAGCCATTGATCGACGTGGTAGCGTCGCAAGTCGATGCGGTCGCGTCGATGTCTTGAAGTGAGATTTCTTCTCCAGATTGATGTGGTCGCATCACGCCTCGAAACGACCGTTTAATGCCCCCCCAAGTTACTATTTCCATTGTCGACTAATGACGCGGTCGCGTGGCTCGTTGAAACGATCGTGTCGATTTTCATTTTCTGGGGCTCCTGAGTCCTCTCCATACAGTCGTTTGGCTTGGTTAAACGACCGCGTGGTTCGTGGTAGCTTGGATGCTTTTAAGCCGTGGAAACAAATCCTGAAAATTGTAGAAAAATAGAAAAATTATGCGGAGTACACTTAAGTATTGGGACCTTTGATATGACGAAAAATTGCTAATTGTGCCATATAATTTCATTGTACAATTGTGAAATCCAAAATATGGTTGATGTATTCAATATACATTGTTTGGAGCTCATGTAGCATAAAAATACGTGGAAAATCATATGAAATAAAGGGGAAAATGCAATATTATGTGCTAATCACTGCACTCTTCTACACAACTCCTTATCTTCAAGGGAGCACTCCTATGGAAGATAAGGACATAGACTCTTTCTTTCTTGTAGACTTGCCAACATGACCTGTTGTATCTAACCAGATACCACCATGTTCCACAAATAGTGAATCTGAACCCTCAAATCATGTCTCGACCAATCATCATAAACCAATAGAAATAGCATCGAAACCTGTTAACCCGTCCAAAAACAGTGAATCTACACATACCATTACAGATAAATTGACTAGCCAAGTGTACTCAAGGAAGAAGGTATCAATATCTAACCAGCAGCATGCTCAATCATCTGATGTGACTACTAATCATGAGATAACATCTTCTGATACTTTAATGCATACTGACCTGAGTCATGATCTGCCCGTAGCCATTTGAAAAGGAAATAGAGAGTGTACCATGCATCTATTGTATCACATTTCTAATGTTGAGTCTTTTAACAAATTCTTATTGTCTCATCAAAGCTTCCTAGTAAACTTAAACGATTGACATACCATCCACTGTATCTGAGGCATTATCTAATGGGAATTGGAGACAAGCTATGAATACATAGATGTCAGCCCAGAAGAAGAATAATGCTTGGGCGATTGTCAACTTGTCGGCCGGAAAGAAACCCATCAGATGCAGGTGGTTGTATACAGTGAAGTTTAAAGTCGATGGATCACTAGAGAGGTACAAGGCGAGATTGGTTGCTCATGGATACACTCAAACATATGGAGCCGATTATCAAGAAACATTTGCACTAGTTGTAAAGATGAATACGGTGCGGATACTTCTATCATTAGCTGCCAACTATGATTGGGATCTACAATAATATGCCGTGAAGAATGCCTTTCTACATGGTGACCTAAATGAGAAGATTTATATAGAAATTCCTTCAGGCCATGTGATACGGCTATGGCTTTTGGTGGAATAAAAATAGGAGTTTATTGATGGAAAAAGGAAAAGAAAGGATTTTTATAAATGGAAAATGTGGAAATAAAAGATAATTGGTCTCTCTCCTAGCTTTCAATTCGAGAAGAAAGCCTTAGATCTCTGGGAAAGTGTTCGTGGACATCTTGGACAATAGGTTTCACAAAATAATCAAGCATAATACCCCCATGACTGGCCCTAGGCTAATAAACTCCCAACATTCTAGATTTAGTCTTTTTTTACAAAAGACGCCCCCAAAGATCAGAATTTACGGAATCTCCCCAGAATTTTGACGCTCGTTTGCGTCTCCTCCTATAGGTGATGATTGCATCATTTCTCCCCCTCAAGAGAGCCACCTTGTCCTCAATGTGGAAGTTTGAAAACTGCTGTCCGAGTACCTCACGGAACTCCTATGTAGCGTCGTAGTCTGGTAGCCCCACCACGAAAGATCTGCTGAAATCTGGCAATCGACAGCATGGGCACCGTCGTCATCGCCTCCTTCAGAGCCTCAAATGACATGGTCACCTCATTCCCTAATGGAAGCTGTCATTCTTCAGCTGCTCTGTCAAGGGTCATGCTATCGTGCCATACCCCTGGACAAACTTCCGATTATACATTGTCAGGCCTAAGAAATCTCGGAGGCCTCGCAACGTCATAGGACAGGGCTAATCCACCATAGCAGAGATCTTCACCCTATTTGTCACCACACCCTCTATCGGCACCAGTGTCCCAAGTATTCCACCCGCGGCTATACAAAGCGGCACTTCTTCTTGTTGGCGAATAGCTGCTGCTCCTGTAGCTCCTGCAACATTGCCTGTAAGTGCCTTACATGCTCCTCCAAACTTTGACTGTAAATCAATATATCATCGAAGAAGACTAGCACAAACCTTCGCAAGTATGGGCGAAAGATCTTGTTCATCAGGGCCTGAAATGTCACTGGGACATTTGTCAGGCCAAAGGACATGACAAGGAACTTATATTGCCTATTATGCGTACTCAACGCCGTCTTCAGGATATCTGCATCCCTCATCCTGATCTGATAGTACCCAGAATTCAAATCTAGCTTGGAAAACACTGTCGTCCCATGTAGCTCGTCAAGCAGCTCATTAATCACCAGGATTAGAAACATATCAGGTACGGTCTTCTTATTCAGGGCCCGGTAATCTACACAGAATCGCTAGTTGCCATACTTCTTCACTAGCAAAACCGGGTTAGAAAAGACTGACACTTGGCTGGATCACACCCGCCTGCAACATCTCACATACCATCCTCTCATCTCATCCTTCTGCATATGAGGATATCGATATAGGCGCACACTAATATGGGACAACCCCTCCTGTAGAACAATCGCGTGCTCATGGTCTCGTGGCGGTGGGAGACCATGCGGGCTCTGAAAAACACCCTCAAACTGACGCAACAACTGCTCTAACTCCAGCGGTTTCTCCTGCTCTGGGTGCATATACTGCTCTGCCTCAGCTGATAATCCTTGAAACTCCACTAAGAATCCTCCCCCCAGACATCTGGATGGCTCTGGCTATGGTTTTGTAGGAAACCATGGAACAACACAAACTGGAGCCCCCCGTAACACTACTGTTCTCCCTCCTGGTACTCTTACTTGAAAAGCTTACAATTCGTCTTCGTATCCACCAGGGTCTGCCGCCATCTCATATCTAAACTGATGTCCGTGCTCCCTAATTTCAGAGGTAGGAAGTCTGCCACTGTCTGCACGTCCTGAATAGTCAGAATTAGCCACAGACATACTCCTCGACTCTGCGTCACCTGACCTGTCCCTAACACCACTCCAAAACAACCCGTGTTACTGAGCTGCAACCCTGACCTCTCTGCTAGTATGCGAGAGATGAAGTTGTGGGTAACCCCACTGTCTACGAATACCATGACGTCTTGATCTGCGAACCGACCTGCCAACTTTATGGTGTGGTTTGGTGTGAACCCCACCACAGAGTTGAGTGAGACCTCCCTTGTCCAAGTGCACGTGCTCCTGATTCTCCTCATCGCCGGCCTCAAACTCCACTATAGTCTCCTCAGCCTCATCGTTCACGATCAGCAACTTTAAGGTGCGGTCTCCACATCGATGCCCTAGGGAGAACTTCTTGTCACACTTGAAGCATATGCCTTAGCACGCTTCTCTCTAATCTCAGACTCTGTCATCCATCGAATCTGTCCCCCCGGTCGTGCCTCAATACCCTTCTCCTTGCTGGCCCCTGCTCCTCCTGTGAACGCCTTCTGTCCCCTACATGTGCATGTCCTCGAAAAGGACATCCCCATGCTCCTCGGGCTCTTCTCTCCTCTGCCAGCATGTCCTCCACCATCCTTGCTAGGCACATCCGATCTATCAAACACCTAGGCCTGTGAATCCTCAAGCTTTGACCTGATGGTGGGCTTCAGCCCCTTCATAAAACACCCATTTCGGGACTTTCCTGACACCCCAAAAACACGGCCTATCAACATCTCAAACTTCTTGATATACTTTCTAACTGTCCCCTTCTGCCTCAAGGCATATAGTTTCTCATACACGTCGCCCGCTTGCACCTCCCTAAAACGGTTTAGTAGGCATGTCATTAACTCCTCCCATGAATGGAAAGGCCGATGCTGCTGTGTCCACCTGTACCACTACAGTGCCTCCCCATCCAGGTAGACCCCAACGGCCCTCAGCCACTCAGTCACATGTACCATCGACACCTTAAAGTACAGCTTAGTATGCATATCCACCCGTTGCGGTCTTCTCCTTCAAAAATAGCCATCTTCAGCTTTCTATCCCGGCTCTCTGCTGTAATTCCTAGGTGTAACTCTACCCTGCTGATAGTCATGGAGTCATGGTGAAGGAGGAGCATGTACGTCATAGTGGTCTCTAGCAGGATCCCGATCATCTCCTTCCGCAACCTCCTAATCTGTCTCTTCCTAATCAGCCCCTCAATCAACAAAGTCTCCCTGGTCATCCTCGTGGTATTGGTTGTAGTCTTCAAATTCTGCATTAAGTCCTTGGGATCTTCCTCCATAGAAATCAGTGCCAAAATCCTCCCTGGGCCCTCAAACCCATCGTTGAAACCGTTGCGCTGCCCGTATCTCCTCCTCGGGTCTGCCAGAGGCTTAAAGTGGGCCCAGCTAGCCCGGGGTGGCCCTGGCGGGCCTACAGGGGCCCGTGAGCACCCTGGCAGGCACACCAGGGCTCGGCAAAGCCTTGGCAGGCTGCAATGGGCTCGCGCGGCCCCTTGGCAAACCGCCAAGGGGTCATAACAGCCCTGGCGGGCCGCCAGGTTTGACCGAGGGTCATGGTGATTTCGCCACTGTGTTCCGGCCCCCATTCACTTTCCAGATAGTCGTGGAGCCTAACGCCATGTTGTCGTGCCTCCTCGCATCCATTGAAGTCATGTTCCTCGTCATCAGTCACCAGATCTGCATCCGAGAGAAGTCCTTTGCGAAAAGGATCAACTTTCATCTTCCAGTTCGCCAAAGTCCTTCCCTTTTGCTCCAGATCTAGGGTTTCGGCCTGATTTGCATCCATCCTCTTGGAGAGCGCCGCAAAATTCTGATTTGATTGATTTAGGGCTTCCATGATTTGCCCAAACTTCTAATCCGTCTCGATACATTGATCTTCAATTTTCTTCGTGAGTTCTTGGATTGCTACTTCAAACTCCTCTTCCATCGTGTCGATTCTATCCTTCGATCTCATAGTCCCCATGGATGGACGAGCTCTGATACCAGTTTGATACGGCTAGAGCTTTTTGGTGAAATAAAAATAGGATTCTTATTGATGGAAAAGGAAAAAGAAAGGATTTTTATAAATAGGAAATTTGGAAATAAAATATAATTGGCCACAAGAGGCGGCATCTCTCCTAGCCTTCAAATCGAGAAGAAATCATACGATCTCCGGAAAAGTGTTCGTGGAAATATTGGATAATGGGTTGCACAAGATAATCAAGCATAATACCCCCATGGCCGGCCATAGGCTAATAAACCCCCACAAATTCCAAATTTAGTCTTTTTAACAAAAACACCCCCAAAGATCAGAATTTACGAAATCGCCCCTGAATTTGCCACATGCCCATACCTCATATAGGTGATGATTGCAGCACTATGGTCACAAACAGAGTAACAATCAGATATGCTGATTGAAGACGTCTTTGTAATGCTTCAAACAGTCACCAAGAGCATGGTTCGGACGGTTTACAAAAGTGATGGTATGATATACAAGCAAAGTCAATGAGATCATACACTAATCATCCGACACTCAAAAATAAGGGGAGTAACAGCTCTTCTAGTGTATGTGGATGACATTATAGTAACTGAAAATGACCTTGAAGAACAAAAACAACTAAGGAAGAAACTGACACAAGAATTTGAGATTAAGGAGTTGGGCCGGCTGAAGTACTTGCTTGTGATATAAGTTGCTCACAGTAAGCATGTAATCTTTATCTCTCTACATAAGTATGTGATGCATCTACTCAAAGAAACCGGTCATTTAGTATGCAAACCAATGAGCACTCTGATCGATCCTAATAAAAAACTAGGCGAAGTTCAAGAAGAGGCTGAAGTAGACAAATGAATGTATCAATGATTGGTTGGAAGACTCATCTACCTCTCTCATACTTGGCCAGATATCTCCTATGCTCTCAGTGTCATTAGTCAATTTATGCACAACCCCAGAGAAGTCCACCTACATGCGGCAAACAGTGTGTTGCACTACCTTGTTGCACTACCTGAAAAGCAATTCAGGCGAAGTGGTACGGTTGAGAAGGAATTTAGGACTATCCTTGGAAGCTTTCACTAATGTAGACTACGCAGGTTTGATTGTGAATAGAAGTTCTACATCAGGATATTGTACTTTTAATGGAGGAAATTGATACGATTAGGGCTTTTTGTGGGGATCAAAGGTGGGATTTTTATGACTTTGGACTTCCTAATCTAGGGTTTTAATGACAAAGAACTGATCTGAAAATACTAATTAATTCCTAGAATAATAGATCTAAGGATACGAGCAACTAATTAACAATAGAATTAATCTAGGGTTCTAAGGAAATAAGAACACCTCATCAATTCTTCGATAAAAGCCATAGCTAGGGCCGGCCGGCCCCTTATTAGGGGAGGGATTAGCAAATGTCTAATTACCGATTAACCCTCCCCGTCTCTTGCGGAATTACAAGTTTGGGACATGGTCCGTGGTGGACCCGAGTCGCCTCCTCCGTTGATAGACCCGAACCGGAGCCCCATCACGATCCGTGCGACCCGCCTCCTCTAATAGCCGCGTCGCATCATTACTCCCCCCAAAAGTGCCACATTGTCCTCAAGGTGGAATTCCGGAAATTGGTTGCGTATCACTGCGGCTGACTCTCATGTATCATCGTAGTCTGGTACTAGGGGTGGCAAACGGGCGGGTCGGGTCGGGTTCGGGTCGGGTCAGGTTTGACCCGACCCGAATAAGGGTAAACCCGAACCCGACCCGAATTAAATTCGGGTCAGGGTTCGGATACCCGAACCCGACCCGGCCGTAACCCGGGTGACCCGTACCCGACCCGGTTTGTCTTACGGGTCGGGTACGGGTCGGGTTCGGGTAGGGTTCGGGTCGGGTTTGGTGCGAAATAATGATTATTTTTCAAAAAAGGTCGGGTTCGGGTCGGGTCCGGGTCGGGTTGGGGTGAAAATAGTGAAAATACGGGTCGAATTCGGGTCAACCGGGTCGAGGGGTCAAACCCGTACCCGACCCGGATTTTTATCCGGGTTGGTCGGGTTGACCCGAATTCGACCCGACCCGGATTGGCCCCTACCCATACCCGACCCAAGAGGCCGGGTTCGGGTCGGGTCGGGTCGGGTCGGGTCTATTTTGCCACCCCTAGGCTCCTCCATCGTAGTCTGCTGTAGTGTATCAAAGGGGGTGTCGACCACTCAGGAGGGGCTGTCGACCCTCTGGCAGCCTTGACAAGGGCCGCCAGGGTACAAGGGCCGCCGGGGTGCCGACAGCCCACGACAGCCCCTTGGTAGCCGTCAGGGGGTTCCAAGAGCACGGCGAGCCCCGTACCGCTGTTTTTCGGTCTTCTGTGACGTGTCCCGGCTATGAGGAGCACTATCCGCCGTCCAACGGCTATCCAGGGCAAGGACACGATGGGGGGACTCACTACGGGGAGGATGGGGGTGGCAATTACTATGATAATGGAGGGGGAGGTGTCTATGGTGGTGGTGGTGACGGGGGAGGCTACAGAGGATGAGGAGAGGGACCCTGAGGGGGCTATGTAGATCGTGGAAGAGGGCCATCAGGAGCACAAGAGACACACCAAGAGGGGTGACAACACTACCACCCTCCCAGATATGGCGGGGGACGAGGAGACCAGGGGATGTTCAATATGGACAGGCTACGAAAGATGACAATGCATGCATTCGACGGGGTTGATATAATATCGTGTATCAACAGGGCAGAGAGATTTTTTAGAGTCTCTCGCATGACTCAGGAGCAGAAGCTGGAGGCGGCATGTATTTGTCTGGATGGAAAGGCCCTCGCGTGGTTTTAGTGGAAGGATGCGAGGTGTCCTTTTCGCTCATGGGAGGAGATCAGGGACCAGATAGTGGAGAGATTCAGAGATCCTCATATGGGAAATGTGAGGGAGCAGCTGCTTTCACTCTGGCAGGAGGGCACCGTGAGGGATTATCTAGAGAGGTTTGAGGCCCTTTCAGGACATGTGCACGTGATGTCTGACGAGACGATAGAGAGCATCTTCATGAAGGGGCTGAAGGCCACGATTCGAGCAGTGGTTCGCATGTAGAAGCCTCAGAGCCTGATGGAGGCCATGTAGTACGCTCAGATGGTGGAGGACTGGCAGTTGGAGAAGAGAAAGGCGAGAGGTTGTTGAAATGGACCGGGTTCTCGCAGTGTCTCGACCGCGACATGAGAACTGAAGGCAGCTACAGGGCGGATCAAGTGAGTATTGAGAAGATGGCGGAGCAAAGCAATGCGCCGCCCACAGGGGGTCAATTCAGTAGAATGACTGACGTCGAGATGAGGGCAAGAGCAGAAAGGCCTCTGTTTCAGATGCGATGAGCGGTTCACCCCACGGCACCACTGTGGGGGTGCACAAGCTGCAAGTGCTGATAGCCTGAGAAGACGAGGAGGATGACGTGGAGGATGAAAAGGTTGGAGTGGAAGACGACTCCCACTTGGAGTAGGATCGTGATACGATCCGGTAGATCAATCAATCAAATCAGTTTTAAAAATGGAAAATATGAAAAAGGTGGAATTTTTATAAGATTGTAATGAAGAACAAAGATAGTTTTTAAAGAGGAGATCCTCTTTCTTAGCTTTTAATTGAACGGATTAAAAGCCTAAATCACCTTCACAAGATACCAGTTGTTCTTCACAAATAAGCATGAAAAGAGAAGACGACTAGCCCTAGATTAAATAGAGAAAGAGGGGAATTACTAATTTAGTCTGAAAAGACTAGAATACCCCTAAGCTCACTAAGCGGTGTCCCAGTCTTCTGCGACGGAAGTAAGTCATCAAAGGGGGTACGGGTGGTGCGTCCGTATCAATACACCTCCTAAAAGAGCCACCTTGTCCTTAAGGTGGAAGTCTGAAAACTGCTCCTGGATCACGTCGTAGGCCTTTCATGTAGCATCGCAGTCTGGCAATCCCGCCCAATGTATCAGCACCTCCTTGTGCCTGCCCGGATCCTGTCGAACCGCCCGTACCTCTAATGGTTCCAACGTCACCTCCATGTCCTCAGTCAATGTGGGTGGTAGCGTGGGTACTGCTGCATGCTCTCCAATGGCTCTTCATAACTGTGACACTTGAAACACCGGGTGGATCGTCGACGTGGATGGCAGTCTCAACATGTATGCGACCTGACCAATCTTGGCTTCTATCTCATAGGGTCCGTAGTACCGGGCCGCCAGCTTCTCATTCCTTCTATTTGCCAATGAATTCTACCGGTAGGGTCTCAGCTTCAAATACACCATATCCCCCTCCTGGAAGTGTACATCCCGTTGGTGTCCATCAGCTTTAGACTTCATCACTTGCTCCGCCCTCAGTAAGTGTTTCTTCAGCTCATCCAACAGACTATCCCTCTCCTCCATGTACTCCTCCGCCTGTGATACCGGAGTCTGGCTGTCCCCAAAACGAAGCAAAGAGGGTGGGTCACGCCCGTACATAACCCGAAATGGCGTCGTAGCCGCTGCTGAATGGTACGAAGTGTTATACTAATACTTAGCCCATTCTAACCACCTGTGCCACTACCGAGGTGTCTCTGAAGCAAAACACCACAGATAGGTCTCTATGCTACGGTTCACCACCTCTGTCTGGCTGTCCGTTTAAGGGTGGTAAGCCGTACTCTTCTTCACCACTATTCCCTGGATCATGAACAGCTCCTTCCAGAACTCACTCAGGAATACCTTATCTCTGTCAAACACTATAAACTTAGGCACTCTATGCAATTGTATCACCTCCCGAGTGAACGCGTTTGCCACCGAAACTGCCGTGTAAGGATGATTCAAAGGGATGAAATGAGCATACTTACTCAGCATATCTACCACCACGAATATTACCGTAAACCATCTGATCTCGACAGCCCATCGATGAAATCCATCGTGACCTCCTCTCATACATGCTCAGGCAGGGCCAGCGGCTGCAACAACCTTGCGGGTGCCATGTCCATGTACTTATGGCACTGGCAGACGTCACAAGTCGCTATCCAACGAGCTATCATCTTCCTTATCCCTGGCTAGTACACCTCCCGAGCCATCCTCATGTAAGTCTGCTGCACCCCTGAGTGGCCACCCACCCTGTAAATATGAAACTCCTGAAATAAGACTGGTATGAATGTGGACGTCTGTTGTAACACCAACCTGCCATGGTACAGTAGCCTTCGTCCCTTCATCGAATACCCCTTCGGCCCTCCTGCTCGGCTCTGTAATGACTCTCGGATCCTCCTCAGCTCGGGGTCATCCTCCGCCTCCTGTATTATTGGCTCCCACTCTAACCATATAGGTAAAGATAGAGCTCTTACACCAATGTCCTCCCCTCTGCGTAACAAGGCATCCGTCGCTTTATTCTCTAACCCTGACATGTACTCAATAGTAAACTGATATGCCACTAGCTTGGACAGCCACATCTGCTGCTCCTCTGTGACCAACCGCTGCTCCAATAAATACTTGAGACTACGCTGGTCCGTCCTGACCACGAAGTCCCTCCCCAGCAGATCGGCCGCCACTTCTGCACTGCCAAGACAATCGCCATAAGTTTCCGCTCATACACAGACTTCAGTCGTGCTCTGGCTGATAGCACCTGACTGAAATAAGCTACCGGCCATCCCTCCTGCATCAATACTGCCTCAAGCCATACCCCGACGTATCTGTCTCCACTACAAACGATACACTAAAATCTGGTAGAGCCAGAACCGGTGCTGTGGTCATCGCTACCTTCAAGGCCTCAAACGCCTTGGTCGCTTCCTCTCCCCAACTGAACCCATCCTTCTTCAATTGTTCGGTAAGGGGCCACGCTATGGTGTTATACCCCTTCACGAACTTTCTATAATATATTGTCAGCCCAAGGAAGCCCCACAACGCCCTCAACGTCGTAGGCAGCGGCCAGTCTAACATCGCCTCTATTTTCGATCTATCAGCTGCCACCCTTGCCTCAGAAACTACGTGCCCCAGATACTCGATCTGCCTCTGCCCAAACTGTCGCTTCTTCTGGTTCGCATACAGCTGATGCGCCATCAACTCTTGGAAGGCCAAATCCAAGTGCCCAAGGTGCTCTGTCATAGTCCTGCTGTAGATGAGTATGTTGTCAAAGAACACCAATATGAACCTCCTCAGGAATGGCTGGAACACCTTGTTCATCAAGGCCTGAAAGGTAGAGGGAGCATTGGTCAAGCCGAAAGGCATGACCAAGCACTCGTAATGCCCCTCGTGTGTGCGAAAAGCCGTTTTCGGCACATCATCTTGCCTCATCAGTATCTGGTGGTATCCCGATCTCAGACCGATCTTCGAAAAAATCGATGCCCCGTGAAGCTCATCTAACAACTCATCAATCACTGGAATAGGAAACTTGTCGGGAACAGTTTCCTTATTCAGTGCTCTGTAGTCACACAGAAATACCAGCTCCAGTCCTTCTTCTTCACTAGTAACACATGGCTAGAGAATGGGCTAACACTGGGCTGGATCATCCCCGCCTGCATCATCTCCCGTACCATCCGCTCTATCTCGTCCTTCTGCACATGTGGATACCGATCGGGTCATACACTCACTGGTGCTGCTCTCTCACGCAACACGATCGCGTGCTCGTGTCTCCGTACTTGCAGTAATTCCCGCGGATCCTGAAAAACCTCCTGATACCGCTCTATCAGCTGCTCCACCTCGGCTGGGGTCTCCTCCTGTGGTGCCTCACCCCCAATCACCGTACCTCAGCACTCTGTAGAGAAATGATACCCTCGAGGCTATTTATCTCTGTGTGAATAGCACAAACGTCTTGTTCGAAATAACAGTAAGCTGTTTGGTAATAATTTATCTAAGTTATATTGTTTTCTAGTTAACATTAGATATCAACTTAGGTAAAGTCCTGAGATTTTATGCAAGGTCAAACAGGTATCGAGATGAGTATCTCGATCATGGAGAAATGTTTGACCGTCTGTAGCATAAGTCTAAAATGGTTTGTGGTCGTAGATGTTTCGAGACAAAGATATCGAAACATCGGATAGACCATTGTGTCTTAGTCTTCACCGTTTAGCGGTGGCGATGATCTCATGATCGTTTGACTTGGCGAAGTCAGAGACGAGACACATGTGCTCATTAAAGAATGAGTTCACTGAATGATCCACAAGAGTTATCATATGGTTACATTGACCAATCTGTCAATGATAACTCTTAGTGATGATAGGCTAGTTGGTCTTTTGACTTGAGTTCATTTTACGAACCTGTGCGTGAACAGTGCTACTTAAATCACTGACCTAACTTCGAGGCTAGGCCTGTCGAAAGGTCTTTGATTGGGTGTCACTTGAAGCGTACGAGAAGAGTAATGACCAAGAGAGGATTCGTCTCTCCCGGTCAATGGGAGTTAGTGTCGTAGAGTTAGTTCGGTCTTTAGTAGAATCTCTGCGCAGAGTATGTTGGAAGAAGTCCAATATTAATTGACTAAAGATCGATATAAACTAACCGGAGTCAAGTTATTGGGGTTGACAGTTTGTCCGTACCCTAAACTTGATCTACACGACATAGTTTAGACGAAGAGACTATAACTGCAGAACTCATCACAGACACGGTCAGGGTGGTCCCGACAATTCTCATGTTGATGAGCTAACCACATTATGATGATGCTGAAACAGGGACGGCAGCCACTGCTCGTGGTCTTTGTCGTATAGGGCTTCGAGCCCAACCTGTAGTAGGGTCAGGCCGTAGGGTCACACAAAGAGTGCGACCTTCGTCTAGTAATAGGTAGAAATTAGTTAGGGAGAATATTTTGCATTCTTGATGCAAGAGATGTAATAATTGCATATTGATGCAAATGATATTTAAGTCTAGATAGGGACTAAATTGCATATGATGCAAAAGAGATAGAAAGTGTCTTAAATTGTTTAAGGCTATATTTAATAATATAAACACAAGGAAAAGTTCACGGGTAAGACAGGAATGTCCCGGTCTACGCTCAGATTCGAACGTCGTCCAAATCGGACGCCAAATGCCCAAGTTATGCCCAAAAAGGATCTAAGAGTAAGATCAAGCCAGATCAGGCAGACCCATGCCAGACTGGGTCGGGCCTGGTCTGCTGGCCAAGCCCAGTAAACCCAAGGCTCGCCTGGGCCTGGTCACCCAAGCCCGCCTGGGCCTGGGCCCAGGCCCACGCGCCCAGGCCCTGCCAGGGCCGGGGCGCCCATACGCCCAGGCGCCTGGGCGCAGGCCCAGGCGCTATGCGCGTGGGCCTGGGCCCAGGCGCCCGCCTGCGCCAGGCGCCTGGGCGCCCGTGCCCAGGTCTGGGTCTGGGCGCCCAGTCAGCCTTTTTAGAAGCTGTGGGGCCCACTTGCTGGGCCCCACTAATGGGTGCAGAAGCCTAGCTTTATTGGGCAGATTTGACGGCTGGTTTTTGCGAAAAACAAGTCGTAGGCTGAACTTTGGACATACAATTGAGTGGTCAAACGAACTCCGATTGACGAACGGGGTTTTCCTATGTGTTCACCGTTGAACACCCTTCGAATTGATAGGTTGTATCAATCCTGAAGTTCAACGGTGGATGTTAAAATTCACGGAAGTTTGCAATTTGTGAAAGGCAAACTAAATTGATTTTATTAACTCTAATTATTAGTCCCACATCGGATTTTGAGTGAAGGGGAGCAGTCAGCCGCCTATATAAATAGGGGTCTGCTCTTCTCCTCAAAACTCGTCCCAAGCTCTAGATCTGAGCGGCTCTCGTAAATGTTGGAGCACGCTTGGATCTAAGCTTAAATTAATGTTTCTTCTATCTCCCTAAATTTCTGCCTTACTCTTGAGGGCTCTAGCAAAGCCGCAAAGGAGTTCGGATTCAGATCCGAAATCTAGGCGAAGGTTTCACTCGCGTGAAACTTTCTTCGGCGCGTGGTTGGCTCGGCGACACAGAGATTGATCGCCTCGGGATGCGGAGCGGTTCGAGGAGCGGTTCGGGGAGCGGCTCGGCGTGGGACGGGAGCGGCTCGGAAGACGACGCGGAACATCTCGCGTGCTCCAGGGTTGAGATTCCGGGTATGTGTTTAAGCATTAGTTTAATTTAATTGCAGTAGGCTAGATCCTTCTTGGGATGGTCATATCCATCCCAAGTCGGCATAGATCTTGGTTAAGGGTCTTGGACCTTAGGGCTAAGTTAAAATTGTTTTAACTGCATGTTAATTAGATTAACTAGATTTTTCTTTCGCTGCAAATTCTTTTTGTGTCTATGTTCCGTCCGAATTAGGACGGTCATAGAGTTTTTGTGCCCTAAGGGTCTCAGAATTCCCTACAGTGGTATCAGAGCATGGTTTGCGTAACGATCTAGCCTGCGATTATTATTAAACTTTGAAATGCTTTTCAAAATACTTTTAAAAATCTTTTTAAGTTATGAGATAATTTAAAATATTTCTAGATGCCTTTTAAAATATTTAAAATTTATGCGATATTTTTTAAAGATGATTTTAAAACGATTTTAGATGTTTAATTATTTTATATGATAAAATTTTAAACATGGAAATTTTAAAATAGTGTTTTAAATTTATGTGATAAATTTTAAAATTGATTTTAAGGCTTTTTAAATTTATGCGATAAGTTTAAAATGTTTTAGATGTTTAAAAATTGTATAAGATAAATTTTTGAACATGGAATTTTTTTAAATGATGTTTTAAATTTATAAGATATTTTTAAAACTGATTTTAAAAGTTTAAAGATTGTTTATGCGATAAACTTTTGTCTATTTAATTGTTAAATAGTTGTACACTTTCATTTTATGCGATAAAATTAGTGTAGCTTTATTTTTAATGGCTAGTTCATCTTGTCCCTTATTTGATAACATAAGACAACCATTTGAGTTAGCCATTAAGAAATGATTAAAATTAATTAATTGAATTTTAATGACATGCTATGTTTTAATAAAACATTAACAACACTTCAAGACCTAATTCCTGATTAGGGTAGTCCTTTTAAATGAATTTTTTAATTCTAATTATTATAATTAATTTTCATTAAAGGACTTCGCTTTTAGCGTTGTTAATAAAATTTATTAAAATCCTAATAACGATTAGGATAGCACGTGAACCTTATAGTTGATAAGGACTTAATAAAAGTTATTAAACAAATCTTAAAATTTTGAATTTAAGGATGCAACTAGTTGATAGGATTAATTAGTTATTAATAAAAGCTGTTTAGTCTATGTCACGTATATAAAAATGACAAGCTTCATTCAATGGACCATGATCCAGTCAATGTGCTTGGCTAAGAGTTCTGGATCAACCCTAGGTAGTCTAAGGGGTAGTGATCCTGGCTTAGTCAATTCCCTGGCTGTGTTCCGCTGGACCGCAATGTCGCGAATCATGATTGTATGACACACTGGACTATATCTAAGTCAAATACGTTAATGATCTTTTTCAAGATTAGCCGTAGCCCTCCTTGTTTTAGGGGTTAGCAACTATATGGCCCGTGTTACAGTTGTTGAGATACACTCAAGCTGTGACATGGCAACCCTGTAGAAACCAACTCCTTAAATACATATGATGAAATCTTGACTGACCCAAACCGTCGTCTCGTACCCCGAGCACCGGCGTAAGTTAAGTCAATGATGTAGTCTGACTTGATGTAGTCTAAGACCTGACCCAAACCGACGTGTCGTGAATACACCGAGCGGCAGAGCAAGTCAGGCTAGACACGAAAACAAGGGTCCGACTAGACTAGACATTGTGATTTGGATGAGCACACTCTCATGATCACAAATGGCTAGGGGTAAAAACCGAATAAGAGAGTCATATCTGATATGATCGATGAAGAGTCATCTTCCGATCGCAGAGTCAAGCAACTTGTTGAGCTACACTCAAGGTTGTTAGGCTCAAGGTGATTGGACCTCTTACCCATTAATTTTAATTCGATTAAATCGTTCGTTATTAAGCTTTGAAACGATCGTAAAAATAGTGGGAGGATATAGATAGATAAAAGCCATTCTACCTATATTTAATTTTGAACATATGCCAAAACTAGGGCAAGACTATGTTTACCGAAGGAATCAATATATATATAATATTTTAATGAAATCAGTTAACTGGTCAATTAGGTTGATTAGTTGAATATCAAGTTAAATTCTAATTGATAGAATTAAAGCTATATTCTCGTTGACATTAAAATGACTTTCTAAAGAACAGACTTAAGAAATATGATTTCATTTAAGTTCTGGGACCAACAAATAAATTCACGCTACATGTCAGTCGTCTCTATATGAGACAGCTTGAACATATAGGATATTCGAAATATGTTTCTCCTTACAACTTGTCGAGCTACCCTCAAGGTTGTATGGACAAACAATTTTGATCCACAAAGTTCAAAGAATTCGATCAAATTGTTTGAGTCGAATACGAGTGCATGAGCGATGCAAGGCTATGTATCCCAACCGGATCTTGAGACAAGCAACTTCTTGAGCTACACTCAAGATTGCAACTCTTAGGCGTTTGGATACATAAGACGCTTGCATAGCTATTTATTTATGTTGTACTATTTAATATCTAAATGTGATTTAGAAAAGGAAGAAGGCACTCCGGAAAGTCAATCGAGTTAAATAATTTAATTTATCATTAGTAAAGGCATAAGGAGGAGGAAATGAAAATGTGACATAGTCTGATGTCACGATTTCATAATTATTGTTATACAAAAGGTTAACACATTTTGACGAATGTCGTCACATTGCTTTTGAAGCAATGAGTAATATGTATAACGATAATATATATATTAAATGTTAATATATATAAATACACAAGATAGTAGCAAACTTGTATGGCAAAATAGACTAGGCCGTATCGAGAGACTAAGCTTCACAAGTCACATAAAGAGGGGTCTGACCTATCGTATTATGAAGTCTGCAGACACTTGTGAGTCTTATCCTCTTAGATATAATGGCCGAAACCCATCTGTGAGACAGTGGGAGAATGAGTTGTCGAACTCAGTCTGGTACATACTGATGTACCCGAGTCTAGATTAACCAAAATAAGTTATTCGTATATTTTATTAAGACACGTGTTCTTGATGAAACACAAGTCTGATAAAATAAAGAACGAAATGACTAAAAGTATTTAAACTGATTCGATTAGATCGAATGGTCAAATACTTAGCTACATAAAATCTTGCGTAATTAAAAGAAAATGTGATTTTCTCTCAGGTTAAGTCTGTTAACACATCGGTGTGTTAAAAGGTATGAATCACACTTAGTTAGACTTGGTGTGATCCATTGTTTGTGACTCTGAGTTAAGTCCTCCCTCTGGGTTAAGTCCCAGATTGTAATGCCTAGGTTTTGATAATGTTCTATGAGGACATTATCAATAAGATATTCATTAAATCAATCATTAGGAAGTTGAATAATTACTCGAATCTCGTGAGACGAAGAGTCGAGTTAGACATCATAACTGATGATGACTTAGTCAACTTCCGGGATAAAATTCGGAGTAGTAACTCCGATTTATAACTTGATGCAATCAGAACAGGTCCGTGTGCGTAAATAAATTTTGGAATTTAGTTTACGTGCCTAAGGAAAATGTTTCCTCACTTTCTGCAAGTAAATCTTTAAGTTGAAAGATTGGTGCAGAAAGGAAAATAGTGAAGTGCAATCATGTTGGTCGAGAACGGTTTTCATACTAATTCCTATAAACGGATTATGTTAAAACCGTCTCGCCAGCAGATGTGTACAGATCTACTCGGACCAAACTCGATGTAAAACGCTCATGTTGACCATGAAAATTAGAGCATTCACTTATAAGTTCGTTTTTCTAAATATGATTTAGACAGACCGACTTATATGAATTAGCCAGAAAGTTTTCAATGTCAGTGGGAGCGTATAAATTACATGCGAGACATCAAAGGATGGAACATATATTTTGACGAAGTGATCAAAGAGTTTGATACTTTATCAGAAATAGATATGAGCCATTTGAAATGACCATTAACTAATTTAAAGATTATTATCGTAAGGTACGATGAACTGGATGAGATCCTAGGAAATAAAATATTATAGATTCCGAAAGACCAAGTGAATTATTTGAATGAGATTCAAATGGTTGGTCTAACATGAACATAGAAACCCCTTAAGTCTATAGTGTAGACGGTTTTAGCAGATCCACTCACGAAGGCTCTACCACACGAAGTCGGGAAAACTTATGTGTAAAAACGGTATAAGATACCGAGATAAATGGGCCTGAGTGCAAGTGGGAGATGTAGAGAAATGATGCACTCGAGGCTATTTATCTCTATGTGAATAGCACAAACGTCTTGTTCGAAATAACAGTAAGCTGTTTGGTAATAATTTATCTAAGTTATATTGTTATCTAGTTAACATTAGATATCAACTTAGGCAAAGTCCTGAGACTTTATGCAAGGTCAAACATGTATCGAGATGAGTATCTCGATCATGGAGAAATGTTTGATCGCCTGTAGCATAAGTCTAAAATGGTTCGTGGTCGTAGATGTTTCGAGACAAGGATATCGAAACATCGGATAGACCATTGTGTCTTAGTCTTCACCGTTTAGCGGTGGCGATGATCTCATGATCGTTCGACTTGGCGAAGTCGGAGACGAGACACATGTGCTCATTAGAGAATGAGTTCACTGAACGATCCACAAGAGTTATCATATGGTTACATTGACCAATCTGTCAATGATAACTCTTAGTGATGATAGGCTAGTTGGTCTTTTGACTTGAGGTCATTTTACGAACCTGTGCGTGAACAGTGCTACTTAAATCACTGACCTAACTTCGAGGCTAGGCCTGTCGAAAGGTCTTTGATTAGGTGTCACTTGAAGTGTACGAGAAGAGTAATGACCAAGAGAGGATTCGTCTCTCCCGGTCAATGGGAGTTAGTGTCGTAGAGTTAGTTTGGTCTTTAGTAGAATCTCTGCGCAGAATATGTTGGAAGAAGTCCAACATTAATTGACTAAAGATCGACAGAAACTAACCGGAGTCAAGTTATTGGGGTTGACAGTTTGACCGTACCCTAGACTTGATCTACACGACATAGTTTAGACGAAGAGACTATAACTGCAGAACTCATCACAGACACGGTCAGGGTGGTCCCGACAATTCTCATGTTGATGAGCTAACCACATTATGATGATGCTGAAACAGGGACGGCAGCCACTGCTCGTGGTCTTTGTCGCATAGGGCTTCGAGCCCAACCTGTAGTAGGGTCAGGCCGTAGGGTCACACAAAGAGTGCGACCTTCGTCTAGTAATAGGTAGAAATTAGTTAGGGAGAATATTTTGCATTCTTGATACAAGGGATGGAATAATTGCATATTGATGCAAATGATATTTAAGTCTAGATAAGGACTAAATTGCATATGATGCAAAAGAGATTGAAAGTGTCTTAAATTGTTTAAGGCTATATTTAATAATATAAACGCAAGGAAAAGTTCACGGGTAAGACATGAATGTCCCGGTCTACGTCCAGGTTCGAACGGCGTCCAAATCGGACGCCAAATGCCCAAGTTATGCCCAAAAAGGATTTAAGAGTAAGATCAAGCCAGATCAGGCAGACCCAGGCCAGACTGGGTCTGGCCTGGACTGCTGGCCAAGCCCAGTAAACCCAAGGCTCGCCTGGGCCTGGGCGCCTCTGCCAGGCGCCTCTGCCAGGCGCCCGTGCCCAGGTCTGGGTCTGGGCGCCCAGTCAGCCTTTTTAGAAGCTGTGGGGCCCACTTGCTGGGCCCCACTAATGGGTGCAGAACCTAGCTTTATTGGGCAGATTTGACGGCTGGTTTTTGCGAAAAACAAGTCGTAGGCTGAACTTTGGACATACAATTGAGTGGTCAAACGAACTCCGATTGACGAACGGGTATTTCCTATGCGTTCACCGTTGAACACCCTTCGAATTGATAGGTTGTATCAATCCTGAAGTTCAATGGTGAGGGAGTTAAAATTCACGGAAGTTTGCAATTTGTGAAAGGCAAACTAAATTGATTTTATTAACTCTAATTATTAGTCCCACATCGGATTTTGAGTGAAGGGGAGCAGTCAGCCGCCTATATAAATAGGGGTCTGCTCTCCTCCTCAAAACTCGTCCCAAGCTCTAGATCTGAGCGGCTCTCGTAAATGTTGGAGCATGCTTGGATCTAAGCTTAAATTAATATTTCTTCTATCTCCCTAAATTTCTGCCTTACTCTTGAGGGCTCTAGCAAAGCCGCAATGGAGTTCGGATTCAGATCCGAAATCTAGGCGAAGGTTTCACTTGCGTGAAACTTTCTTCGGCGCGTGGTTGGCTCGGCGACACGGGGATTGATCACCTTGGGATGCGGAGCAGTTCTAGAAGCGGTTCGAGGAGCGGCTCGGCTGGGACGGGAGCGACTCGGAAGACGGCGCAGAACATCTCGCCTGCTCCAGGGTTGAGATTCTGGGTATGTGTTTAAGCATTAGTTTAATTTAATCGCGGTAGGCTAGATCCTTCTTGGGATGGTCAGATCCATCCCAAGTCGGCATAGATCTTGGCTAAGGGTCTTGGACCTTAGGGCTAAGTTAAAATTGTTTTAACTGCATGTTAGTTAGATTAACTAGATTTTTCTTCCGCTGCAAATTCTTTTTGTGTCTATGTTCCGTCCGAATTAGGACGATCATAGAGTTTTTGTGCCATAAGGGTTCCAGAATTCCATATACACTCCACCAGGAACTACTCTCCTGATCTCTGCAGGGCGCGTGATATGGCTTTGAAAGCCACTAAGGAAAAAACAGCAGCTAGGGTCTCCTGTCAAAACCACCGTGTGGTCCCCCTCATGGAACTCCATCCTGAGCTGTTTCTAATTCACCTTGACCTCTCCTAACACCTTTAGCAACTGCACACCCAAAATCACATCAACATTGCCCAACTCTAGGGGCAAGAAATCCTCCACGGTCTGCACGCCCTGCAAGGTCAAACTTAGTCCCTTGTACATCCCACTGCTCTCCTCCATCCTCCCTGTACCTAGCAGGACCTTGAACTTCTCCAAGGTGCTTAGCCGCAACCCATGACGATCCACCAAATGTTTAGAAATGAAGTTGTGGTTGGCCCTACTGTCTATGAGTACCGTCATTGCAATGTCGTCCAACCGTCCCGACAACTTCATGGTATGGTTCGGTGTGAACTCTATCACGGAGTTCAGGGATACCTCCGCTACATCCAGGGACTTCTCCTCTTTCACGGCCTCCTCGGTCTTATACTCCTCACCAACATAACCCTCCTCATCCGACACGATAGTGATCTACAGCAGCCGGCTCGCGCAACGGTGACCGGGGGTAAACTGCTCATCACAGCGAAAACACAGCCCCTTCGCTCTCTTCTCCCGTACCTCTGCTTCTGTCATTCGTCGCCCCAATGTCGATGTGCGTGCCTCTCCTCTAGGCTCAGGTGCTACTGTAGGGGCCCTTGGTGCTGCTGCTGGTGCTGGACGGAAATTTTGGGTCCCCCAAGCTCCCCGTATCCTCCTCTCCTCCGCATGCTTCTTCTCCGCCTTGTGGGCCAGGCGAAGGACATCCTCCAAGGTCCTCGGGCTCTGCATCCGTAACTCTGCCTGTATAGAGGGCTTCAACCCCCTCATGAAGTTTCCAATCATGGCCACGTCCGTCACCCCCTTCACCCTACTGTTCAGCATCTCAAACTTCTCCACATAGTCTCTCACTGTTCCCTCCTACCTCAGAGCTGACAGCTGCTCATAGAAGTCTCCCCCCGTGGTCTCCTGAAATCGATCAACGATCTGTGCTGACAGCTCCTCCCAAGTGCGAAAAGGGGTCCGCGCCACCTTCCATCGGTACCATGCCAGGGTCTTGCCCTCAAAATAGATCCCGATGGCTCTCAAGACCTCATCCTCCGTCAACCCCATCACCTGAAAGTAGCGCTCCGTCCGGTAGATCCAACCATTAGGATCTGTGCCATCAAATATTGGCATCTGTAGTTTCATCAGTCGGCGATCCGCATTGATGTCACCCTGCTGCCCCCCATCTTTGCCACGACCACCACCCCGGACCACATCTCCACCCCGCGCCTCTATTGGTCCTCCATCACCCTCTCTGTACAGCTCCTCAGGCCAACTAGGTCTCCCCAAGTCTAGTAGTACTATCCTGGAAACTCCGGTGGTCGTGCAAAAGTGGGTCCTCCAACCACTCTGTATTGCTGGATAGGCGCTGTCCGGCCTCCCAAATAGCCCCCGGACCTTGCCCACGCCCCGGGACCCTCAAAAGTCTGTCTGGGATCGACCACTGGTAGCGGTCCCTGTGGAAAAGTTCCCGGTCTCCAAAATTGACTCGCAGGGGCCCCTATAGCAGCGTCCAGTCCCCATCCTCCTCCGCTGTGCCCTGACGCCCTTCATGGGGTGGGGGCGAATCCCGCAACACCCCCGAATGGGGTTGTGGTGTTCGCCGCACCCCGACTTGGGGCTGCGGAACCTGCAGCACCCCCGCAAGGGTCTGCCCAACCCGCCGCACCCCCGAAGGGGGCACGTCTCTTCCCGCACCCCCGCGGGGGCCTGCTGCTGCCGCAGGCCCGCGGGGGCCTGTCGAGGTCATCGCAGGCCCGATTGGGCCTGTCGCCAGTGAAACAGGCCCGACTTGGCCTGTCGATTGAGGGACATGCCCGGAGGGGCCTGCCGCGGCTTCAGCAAACCCTAAGGGGGCTACTGAAGCCGCTGTAGTCGCCGTCGCCCTTGGTTGGTCCTGATCTGTTGATTCGAGCGTGGAATCGCTCTGGTTCTCTGTCCCGTGGAACCCTTTGCCCGGATCGCCTTCTTTCCTTGCTGTTAGGGCTTGTAGCATTGCCATCATCGTCGGAATTGACATCGTAGTTTCTCTTAAAAATTTCAGATCTGTGGCGGCTTCTTTTAATCCATGGAGATCACGACCCGTCTGCGCGGCTTCCCTCCTCATGGCCCGGAGTTCCATCTGGATGTCTTCTTGTGAACGGGCGTGATCTTTGATCGAATCCCCCAGGGTTTTCTTCAATCCTTCGTTCTCCCGGTTGAGTTCTTCTCGGAGCCCTTGAACCTTTTCTTCCATCAGATCCGTCTTCCCTATCGTATTTGCCGTCATCAGATCTCACCGCTCTGATACCAATTTGATATGATCCGGTAGATCGATCAATCAAATCAGATTTAAAAGTGGAAAAATACGAAAAAGGTGGAATTTTTATTAGATTGTAATGAAAAACAAAGATAGTTGGATCTCTTTGAAGAGGAGATCCTCTCTCCTAGATTTTAATGGAACAGAATAAAAGCCTAAATCACCTTCACAAGATACCTAGTTGTTCTTCACAAATAAGCATGAAAAGAGAAGACGACTAGCCTTAGATTAAATAGAAAAAGAGGGAAATTACTAATCTAGTCTCTAGTCTGAAAAAAGTAGAATACCCCTGAGCTCACTAAGCGGTGTCCCTACGTCTTCTGCACTGGAAGTAAGTCACCAAAGGGGTGCGGGTGGTGCGTCCGTATCAGATCGCCAGAAACTTCATGGTGGATTTTCGTTGGTGGAGTAATGTTAGATCCGGCCGGCCCGCCCAATAAGGGGGTCATTTTGAGTGTTTTAGTTTATTTTATTAGGTAAGGGTATTTGGATAATTGGCTAATTTCTGAAATTGTATTAGAGGAAGGGGTGCTACCCGGCTCTAGTTTAGGCTTAATTTTAATATTGTGTGGGAGAATTCTTGGGAAGAGTGTGGACGTCCTCTCTTTTGGTGTCTTGGGAGGGTGGTTGCCCCTATAATTGTAGCAAGTTATCCTTTATTCCTATTTTTATCAATTTAATTTCAGATTTGCGTGAATCCTATCAGTTTCTCACCTTGGTGATCAAATCGATCACTAACTCTAACACCTTACGTGCGTGAGATTTCTTAGACCATCACAACCTGGCGAGCCACTCACTAGCTAGGAGACATCACAGCTTGAGATTCCAAGTAAACAAGGTATTTGAAAAAAGATTCTTCATTTACTAATTGTTTTCATGAATTTATCACAATGTTTATTTATAGTCTAAAACAATGAGCACTAGACATGCTAAAATAGAATAAACATAAATAAAAAGAAAATGCTAAAGAAGGCTTTAGAAGACTTATAGAACTATATGCACCATACATGTTAACTTATTAAAATAAAATAAAGTAAGCCTAAAAAGACTAAACACAAGACCATCTTACTGGAATTTTGGGATAGGCTCATATTTGTCAGATACTTACAAATATAGAACTTGATGCAAACATGTCCAACATTACTATCCTACAATTTAACAGAAGATGGTATCTATTTGTACGACTTAGGTAAAGAAAGAAACTAACATATAGACAAAACAAAATGCACCGGCTTGCATGACTCTTATGAAAATTACTGTACACATGGTACACAGAATGCCATGATCTGTCTTTAAAATGATAGTGTAAAAATTAGACGTTAAGAGTTTTTGTGACAGGGTTTGAGAGAGTTATTTCGATCTTTCTAAAAACAAAAGGTAGTGCATATATGTCATATATACCTTGCTTGCTAGTATATGAATTTTGGTGAACAAGTTTGTCAACTGATTCACGAAGGTTATATGAAGAGTCTGCTCCATATTTTCATCTACAATGTTTTCCCAAATCAGTTAATAATCAACCTTAATATGCTTAGTACGCTTAAGAACGATATGGTTTTCTGCAATGTGAGTAGTCATCTTGTTATAGGTAGAATTATGAACTGAAGCTCTAGCATAACATTCTTGATGTTACATGTACCATATTCCATTGCTTGACATTTAGATTCTACAATAAACCATGAAACCATCCTTTATTTCTTACTTTTCTATGACATAATTTTCTTTTGTAAAAACATGAAATCATGTAATAGATCTCGTATCAATGGATGATCTTGTCCAATCAGCATTGGAGAAAATATCCACTCTATAGCTACAGTAGCCATGATTAAATATATAAGTTCTTTGCCTTGTACACTTAGTAGACACCGTACTATAGAGTACAATATACTAATAATCTATATGTTAAGCAGAATGAACTGGCTGCCTACACTCATTGGATACATGATATCAGGCATAGTCACAATTAGGTAATTATGTTTCCTACAAGTCTCCTATATGATTTAGGATTATACAATAGCTTCTCCTAATTTGATAGTAACTTTGAATTTGGATACATAGGAGAGCTGACTAGTCTGCATCCAGATAGCCTGATCTCTGTGAGAATGTCTATACAATCCCTTCAGCGATCTAGATATATTTATATCAAGGAAGTAACGCACTGGTCTAAGATCCTCAGTTTAGAAATATCGCTATATCGCTGTAATTCTTCCTTCAAAGTTCCAATCTCCTTAACATCATCTTTAATGATCAATGTCATTAACATATATCACTAGCAAGATATATCTTTCCTGAGGCACCAGAAAGTATGTTAACTTTGCTCGTTGCATTCTAACTGAATAACAATAGCAAATCTTCCAAACCACCTTGTGGGGATTGCTTCGGGCCATATAAAGATCAATTCAATTGATAGATTTTTCTAAACTCATGGGCAACAAATCCAGGTGATTGCTGCATATAGGCATCCTCATCAAGAATGACATTAAGAAAAGTATTCTTTGTGTCCAATTGTTGTAACAATATGTGATAGTTGGTAACAAGCTAGATAAACAGGCGAACTGAAATCATTTTAGCCACCAGAGGGAATGTATCTAAATAATCAATATCATAAATATAAACGTATCCCTTGACTGCCGCTTTCTGCCTGACCAATACATCAGCATGATTGAACTTGGCCAATATCGTATTTAGATATTTGAACATACGAGTTCATTATCTAGTAGTTAGATACATGGTGTACAGTAAAGATTCATTTACATCCTAACGCGATCTTGTTTGGAGAAGATGAACCGGATCCCAAGTATCGTTTTCTTCCAATACTGTTATTTTTTCTTTCATTACCATTTACCAATCTGAGTGTGCAAAAGCTTCAAACAAATACTTGGGAATTACATAATTATTAATGGATTATATGAAAGCACTATATCTAAGAGAAATTTATGCAAATGATATAAATTTATATAATGAATGAGTAATGTAAATATGAGTACCTTTGCAGAGAGCAATATGAACATTAATATTTGGTTGGTTAATTGATGCACTCATGAATGAAAATGTACAGAATAATATAAAGCAAGAGTTGATGTACCAGCAGAAGTTGGCTTAGAAGCATGAGTCTTAAGATGTCTAGTGTATACCTACAAATATTTTTGATGATCTGGTTACATATTGGTCATTGACTATTTGAGGCATTAGTTTCTACAATTACGTTATCACGAATACTTAGTAAGAAAGAAAACTTATCACTGGAATGCAATTATTTGATTAAACAGCCTCAAAGGCAAAGGTACGTTTGTTAGGAAAATAAGACGAGAGGGTCAAAGAAGGTGACATCTATAAATATGATATAATATCTAGGTTGTGGACAAAACTATGTATACACCTTTTGTGTACGTGAATAGTTAAGGAAATTTTTTTTAGTGATTTTGGATCCTATTTGAACATATTAGGTTGCAAATCATGGATAAAGCTAACACACATGAAAATATACAGAGTAAGATGAAATGAAGGAACATTAGTAAATATAAATGAATATAGAATCTCATTATTAAGCATTGATGATGATATTCTATTAATTTAATGACATGCAGTGAACACCATCAACCTATAAGTGTTTAGAAACATCCCGATGAGATAACAATTAAATGAAATAACAGTTTACATGCTACTTTAAGTAAATGCATTTATTTGCATTCTGCTATTCCGTTTTCTTGTAGTGTATATGGATAAAATGATTTGTGTATTATACTGGATTGTGTCATAACTTAGTAATAGTTGGGCTAAAATACTTCTTAGCGTGCATATAGGTAAATCAAATTATGTTTTAATCTTAGCAACAAAATTCTAAAAGATACAAAACACTTCAGATCTATCTTTAAACAGGTAAAGTCATGATATATGAGAAACATCATCAACAAAGGTATAAAATAACTAAAACCAGGTTTCGATTATACATGATATGCCATCCATATGTTGAAATGAACAAGTTCAAATGATCTATTTATTCTTTTATTGACTCTAAAAGAATAAGATACACGATGGTTCTTTTCTTTATTACATGACTCCTAGTCTAGATTCGATAGAAAATTCAACTTAGGACTAAAAACATCAAATTATTTAAAAGGATATCCTGAACAACTATGAATGATGATTGGGAACATAATACCAGATAATGAAATAATATCTTGAATCCCATCTAGATGATATAAGCCGTTGGACTCACATCTTGTGCCAAATATTTTTACCATCTCAATCTCTTAAGGACAAAATGAGTATGAAAGAAAGTTATCGAACAATTCAATGATTTTGTAAGTTTACAGACCAATAACAAAATAAAAACATCAGGTAAATAATACATATATGATAATGACATGTTTAATGTTGCACGTGCAATGCCAACACCATGAACTGAAGAGACTGATTTATTTGCTAATGTGATACTAGGTAAGAAAGAAGTAGATTCAAAATAAGAAATGATACTAAGTTTACCAGTCATATGATGTGAGGCTCCTGAAGATATCACTTAATTTCATGATATCGAGGAAATAAAAACCGTGGAGTTGTCAGTTTTTGCAAGCGTAGCAGTATGTGCTGAATATGAAGATATCAAATTCTGAAACTACTAGAACATCAGTTATTTATCATACTCCTCTCTAATACAAAAATCGTGTATCTCAACCTGATTCTTTCTCACTAGATGCAATATGTGTTGGTTGAAGATTGAACATCTTATTTTGTAGTCCCAACATGTATACTTTGTATGCCTTATTTTCCTACAATAATGACACACCGCTTCACCACCAGTAGGACTCTCATGACACTCTAATAGGGCCTCTTCGGCCACTCCAACAGATTCCATGATACGATCCTTATCATAAGCAGCTCCTGCAGCATGAGTACCATGATTTCCCTATGGTTTAGAAAAATAGCTTTATTGAACCATTAATGTAGTGCAATTCCACTGGTCATTCTCACTTGTAGTGGACTGGTTATTAGGAAATATTCCCTGTAGCATGTTAAATGTCTTGGACATAGAGTTGAACACTAACTCCTTATCACCTAAGACCATTCGGTCACATAAAGTTGGTGATAAGGCTCCAAGAAAGCATAGCATAAAGATCTGTTCCCATTAGTTGTTCATCTTCTGCTTATAAGCACTCATTGAAATTAACGACTACTACTCTTTGACAATCGCTTGTAGTCCTTGTATAGCTATGCAAGAGGTCGATCATCCTTCTAGCTCTTCCCGAACAGCTTCTGTAGCAGCATAGGCTCTAAGCTTTATCAAGCAATCATTTAGTTTCTTAAAAATAATTGTATGCATTATAATATCCTGCACATTTGACTTCATACTATTTACCATCTAATTGTAGAGACCCGTATCATCATGGTTTCATTCAGCAGTCTTTGGGTTTGAATGATCGTCTATCTTGTCAGCCATAACTAACAATCCCCTTTAACCAAATAAATATTATATCCAATCTACAATCCTCTTTTAGGATCCCACCCTCACATCTCATATAGAAGATCCTTTCTTGGATTCAACAAATACATCTAAACTAGTTGATCCTCACTTGAGATTAGAGATACATATCAGAGAAAATACATCATAGAGATCTTATTAGACTACACGTTTTTAGTATATTGTATGTATATTGTTTTTACTAGGCAGATCATATCTTATCAATATTAATCAGATCTGACCCACATTTGACTATGAAGAGGAAATGGATTTGGGAGAGGGGAGAGGGCCATAGGATCACACAAGGGAGAGGATGTGCGGTAAAGTCATTGGTAAACTTGATGTCAATAACAATGATATATGATGATAGTAAGGGAGATGGCAACGATAGTTGACGATGATAATATTGATCATTGATGACAATGGAGTCACCGATGACAATTGATGGTGAAGGCGGGTGGGGACATTGGTTATGGATTAGGCGATGACAACAATGGAGCTCGTCGGAACTGGTTGTAGATGCAATGGAGGCGGCTGCGACGGTGACAAATCTGAGTTATAGAAGCGGTGGTTATGTTGTATTTAAGAGAATATGACGCCAGATGTCAGTGATAGCATAGGCGGCATGGATTGCTATGTGGATGTGGATGACGATAGTTTCGTGGACGTTAGGCGACAACGATATGGCGAGATCGAGGAAAGAGAAGGGTTATTTGTTGTAAGGAAGATGACGATGGGATGAATCGAGGGAAGGAGATGAACAACAATTTTTTTTAAGAATAAGGTTAGGGTTACGGCTAGGGCTTTGATTCTATATAGGAACCAACGATTGAGATATTTGTGGTAGGGTTTGAGAGAGTTAGTCAATCTCTCTTAACCCAAATACTTTACTATTTATAGAAATCTCATGGTACAGTTTTACACAGAACACCATGCATAATACATAATCATATTCTAACAGATAGTGTAACTTGGGTAACTTGTTCTTTGATGTATGTGGACCTTGAACTTATTAAAATAAGAAAAAAGAAAAAATTGTCAGTCAGCAATTAATGCTCTGAAAACATTTTGATGCCTTATGAGAAGCTATTCCATCAAATCTCAGTGGCCATTTATGAGGTTGTTTTTTTGGTTACATCATGACATTCTCTGTTTATATTAACTGATACAACTTTCTTACACAGGTTGTTGACTACGAGGCTACAATGGCGGCTAAATTGTCAATAGCAAGGAAAATATTTAATTTGGAGAAGGATACGATTCTCAATTCTAGTTCTTTCTTAACGTTCTTCTCTGAGAATGAGGTGCATTATATGTTTTTCCATATCGATTTTTTGGTTTACAAGCATTCATATGCATGCTTTGTGTTCTAATATAGTATCATAGCAGAATTGGTTGAAGCCCTATGCAGCCTTCTGTTTTTTGAGGGACTTCTTTGAGACATCAGATCATTCCCAATGGGGTCGGTTTGCTCATTTTTCCAAAGAGAAGGTAATTGACGTGATCATTCTTTCTTGAGCTATTTCTTTTTGAAACCACTCAAATAAGTTAGGAAATACTTTACTTGGAGTGCCTAGTTTACATTTATGTTGTTCCATGTGACTTTTGATTAATTTCAATTTGGCAGAATTATCAGCTTTCAATCTTAAAAGGTAGATTTTATTTTGTAGCTTGAGAAGCTTGTTTCAAAGGAGAGTTTACACTATGAGATCATCTGCTTTTCCTATTATCTTCAGTTCCATCTACATTTACAAGTAAGCAAGGGGTTCCTTTTTCTCGAAGTCACTAATGTTCAGTCTAGAACGATATTTGCTATATTTCATACAGCATCATCTATTTATCTAATACAGATTACCTTTTCTTTCTTTCTTTTTCTCTTGATAGTTGTCAGAAGCAGCAGCTTATGCAATAAAGAACAAAGTTGTATTGAAAGGAGATCTACCGATTGGCGTGGGCAGAAATAGTGTTGATACTTGGGTGTATCCCAATTTGTTTCGTATGAACACGTCTACAGGAGCACCTCCAGATTATTATAGCAAGGATGGGCAGAATTGGGGTTTCCCCACTTACAGTTGGGAGGAAATGTCAAAAGATAACTATGGTTGGTGGAGAGCTCGTCTTACACAGGTTAGTTAGCTTTAATTGTTGCAATAAGTTCATTTTAGAATGTGGTTTTCATACTATCTTCCAATTTACTTCTGCTCTTTTGATCATGCAGATGGCAAAGTATTTCTCAACATACAGGATTGATCACATATTAGGTTTTTTCAGACTCTGGGAGCTTCCAGATCATGCTATTACTGGTTTGGTTGGAAAATTCCGTCCATCCATTGCATTGAGTCAGGTACTTTTAACTCTGTTTTTAGGACAGAACAAGTTTGTTAGACAATATAGTTGGAAATGACCTAAACTTCTTCCGAAATTGTGGAAATCAAATGTCTTTTGGTGTGTTTATCCTTGATTTTCTGTGCAATTAATAATTCTTTTCTAGGATGAACTTGAACGAGAAGGGATATGGGACTTCAATCGCCTGACCCGTCCATATATTCCACAAGATATTTTACAGGTTTTCTTAACATATTAATTGTTAATAATGGGCTCCTTAATGAAATGGTCCTTAATTGTTGCTATGGGTTAATCTGATACCGAATGATTTTATTTTTATTTCAGGAAAAATTTGGATCGTCTTGGCCGATTATAGCTTCAAACTTTTTGATCGAATATCAAAGGAACTGGTATGAGGTAATAGTCTTCATCATTTTTTGATGTCGGTCATATTTCATAATTGCTATTATTGAATTGGCAAATTTATCGATGAAATTCTTTGCTATTTAATATCATATACACTGGTTGATTTATGTTAGTTGCATTACAACGAGTTTCAATGTTGATAAAAATAGAATAGCAAATAACATAAAAAGATTATAAGATATGTACACGTAAGGCTGAAACGTGTGTACATCATGCAATAATCAATAGAAGGTTCAGAGTTACCTCAATAAAAAGATTAAACTAGATTTCCACAAGATATTTTTACTGTACCGCATTACTTCATATTATTGTTTCTTATATGTCAATCTTTCAGTCTTTGCTTTCTTATCCTCCGGTATTCATCTTAATTAAGAATTCATTTGTCGATCTTGTTTGGTTCATTTGTTTAGTTCAAGGAGGATTGCAATACCGAAAAGAAAATTGTTGCCAAACTCAGCTCATGCCCTGAAAAGGTGTTATGGTTGGATAAAGAAGAAAAAATTCGTGCTGACCTCTTTGATCTTTTTAAGGTAAATGTAGTTGAATGGAATATAATCAATTGAACTTCTATAATGGTGTTTTCCGCTTATTTAAAAACATTGATTTTAATCATAATATATGTACACAAATTATATCATGACTTCTTCGCAATTTATATATGCTTTCAGGATGTAGTCCTTATCAGGGATCCTGAAGACAGGCGAAAATTTTACCCCCGCTTCAATCTCGAGGACACTTTAAGTTTTAGGGATTTGGATGAACACAGGTATTAACGATATGTATTCAGCAAATTTTAATGCTAATTTTTTTGCATATAGTTTATATCTATTTTCATTTCCTCATTTATCTGTTCAACTTCTCTTGCTATAAGTCGACTTGTCTCTTCTAGTTCTACTGCTTCTATCCCCCTCTGTTTATTTTCTTAAACTTGATTTAATGCCTAAATATAAAATTTTAGGATGGTCTAGTAGTTTCCATTTTCTATGCAGAAATTTATATCTGATTGGATGTAATTGGTACAGTAAAAATGTGATCAAAAGATTATACTACGATTACTATTTCTGTCGGCAAGAAGCTCTCTGGCGACAAAATGCGCTGAAGACTCTGCCTATTCTTTTGAACTCATCGGATATGTTGGCATGTGGTGAAGATCTTGGGCTGGTTCCTGCTTGTGTTCAGCCAGTATGTTGTACCCACTTGCTATCAAAATTTATTCGTGGTTTAATAGCAGCGTAACTGTTAGTTTTTATAACCAGTATGTTAAATTATAATCCATCTGATTTTCAGGTCATGGAAGAGCTGGGCTTACTAGGCTTACGCATACAGAGAATGCCAAATGAGCCAGGTTTGGAGTTCAGTATTCCCTCTCAGTACAAGTACATGACGGTGGGTTCCTCTGATTTAAACGTATTTAGTCCCATCTATTTTTTCTCAGTTTCCCATTGTTGATCTGTTTGTGGTTTTCTATTATTTGGGGTCCATACATCTCCTCATGCCATGCATACTATGTGATTTGCCTGCGATACCTCATGCATTGGACGTGAGACAAATGTCGATTCGTGTCAATGTTCCAAGTAAAAATGAAAATAGGAAAATTCCTAGGGATGAAGGTGCAAATGATGCAAGACAAAAGTAGATCTGGCCTGATGGCTTAAATTCTAAGGTTCTAAGGAGGTGTGAATTATGGATTTTGATAGTAATGGGATAAATTTGGGTCTCACACCAGGTGCCTTACATACCTATTATTAATTAACGAGAAAAAAAATTTACAAAGAGATTTAATGTTCGTTATGAATAAAAGAGATTCAAAATGAGTTTTCTGAGCTGTTTGAGGATGTGTCATGAACAAAATCATCAGGCTGATTTACCTTATAGTTACAAGACCTAACATTACTTAGACCCTTGGACCAATTTATGCATAGTCCATAGGAGATTCAATGAAGAGCAGCTTTACATATGTAGATGTATTTTATTGGTTCTGCAAGTAAGCATGTGTTGTCCAAAAACCATAAGCATGTAAGAATTGTAGTATTTTTAGATTCCAGTTACGCTAGTGACAAGTGAAAGAGAAAATTCATTTCAGGCCTGTTATGTTGGTAGTAATTTGGTCATATGAGTGAGAAAGATGCATAGTATTGTATTTTGATCCAGTGCAAAAGCAGAATATATACATATGGCTCCCATGACTTATAAGATGTAGTTAAAGATGTTGGTATAAGAGCTTGGTTTTCAAAATGATGTTTCCATACCTATTGTCACGGTCCAAGACTTCCATCAAGCCTACATGGGTTGAAAGAGGCCCAAAAGCCTTATTGGATCACCAAGGCCCAAAGGAACCATGAAGAAACTTCTTGAAGGCCCAAGTCCAAGATAATTCTAGGAAGCCATGTACACACTAGATTATTCTAGACAGTCTTAGATTTATCCATTTGTAGATATTTTAGTAAAACTTTCAAGAAGCTTATTTGTAACCGTTAGATCAAGTTGATCTTTGCCATCCATTTTGTGGAGGAGACCTATAAATATGGGGTCTTTAGTACATGTGTAATCCATCCAAAAGATGAAAAGCAATCTTGAGTAATAAAAAGTTTCTTTTAAGAGTTCTTCCAATCTTAAGTGTTTCGTTTATTTGTTCTTTTCAAGTTCAAAGCCATCTAGTTTCTCGATCTTCCTAGAGCATCGGAGTAAGACTGGGCTAGTTTTTCAAGGAAAGCAAGAGCTAGTATCGTACAGTCGTTGATGAATAGTAGACCAAACCCATGACAAGTGGTATTCGAGCGGTTCTGATGGTTGGGGGAGAATTCAACAACGACACCATCAGTGAGGTGATTCAGATGGAGGAACAAGAAAACACGAGGAAGAACGACAAGAAGACTCGTGAGAGATTAGGAGACACATCCCTCGAATGGGAGGCAATATTGGAAAGTATAGAGATTGCATGTGCTAAAAGACAAGGAAAGATCGAAGAGCTTGAAGGAGAAGCGCTAGGCTTCCAGGATGCCCTGACTCACGCTTACAAGGAGGTTCAGGTCCTGAACCGGGTTCTTGCGGAGAATCAAGATCTGGTAACATCTCTTGAAATTACTCTTCCTGCTGAGAATGCTGCCTTGTGGGAAGTGTTGGCTGTGTATAGGAGAGCTATTGCTTAAGGGGCTAATGCTACACCCATTGTTGCTCTTTCATCAAGTAGTAGTGTTCCAAAGCCTAAGTCATGCAAAGGATCAAGGACTCCTAAGGAGATCGATAATTTTTTATAGGGATGTATAAATACTTCAAAGCACACAATATTACTGACGATGCCCAAGAGATAGATTGTGCTACACTCGTACCTAGAAGATATTGTTATGATATGGTGGAGAAGGCGGTCTTCGGATCTTGAGAGGGTATTTGCACCATCAATACGTGTTATGAATTCAAGAGGGACCTTAAGAAGCAATTCTATCCGGTGAATGCACATAATGATGCAAGGGCTAGACTTAGGTGACTACAACAAAAGGGGATCATACGAGCTATGTAAACTCTACGAGCTATGTTCGAGAGTTTACAGAGATACTCCTAGAGATCCCTAACTACCTCGAAGATGAGGCCCTTTTCGTGATGGCTGGTAGAGTGGGTTAAAGTTGGGCTTGAAAGGCGTGGAGTTCAAGATCTTGCCTCTGCTATTTACTGAATACTTGATCGAGTATACAAAGTCTGATAAGTTGAAGACCTTAAAGAAGAAGGCTGGCAAGGGGAAGAGTAGGGTAGACCAACATCACAACAAGGCCAAACCAATCATATTGATGCTTCTGATTTTGCTCTTGGTGGTGTGTTGATGCAAGAGGGCCACACTTAGCTTATGAAAGCTGTAAGTTGAATAATGTAGAGCGGCGCTACACGGTCCAAGAGAAGGATATGACACTCGTCCATTTTTTGCAGACTTGGAGACACTATTTGTTGGGTTCTAAGTTCGATGTGAAGACCGACTATGTTGCCACGAGCTATTTCCTCAAGCAGAAGAAGTTGATGCCGAAGCAAGCCAAGTGGCAATACTTCTTAGCCGAGTTCGACTTCTAATGGAGTATAAGCTGGGGAAAATCAACGTTGTTGTCGATGCTCTTAGTAGAAAGGCGGAGTTGGCATCCATTACAAGTGCAAAGTCCCCTCTAGTAGATCACATCAAGGAGGGACTGGAGCATGACCCCCAGACTAAGAACCTGATGAAGTTGGCAAGAGAAGGGAAGACATGCCAATTTTGGCTAGCCGGTGAGGTGCTCACTACTAAAGGAAACATGTCTACTTGCCAAAACGGTAAGGCTTGAGGAGAGACATCATCAAGGAGTGACATGACTCCAAATGGACGGGACGTTTGGGAGTGCATCGAACTATGGCTCTTGTTGAACGCGCCTACTTTTGACCATAGATGAGGGGCGATACTGAATCTTATGTCAAGACATGCCTGTTTGTCAACAAGACAAGGGAGAACCGAAGCAACCCGTCGGACTACTCGAACCATTGCCCATCACATCAAGTCCATGAGAAAGTATCTACATGGATTTCATCAACTGTCTATCCAAATCCAAAGGATACAACAACATTATAGTGGTGGTCGACAGGTTCATTAAGTATGATATCTTTGTAGCCGTCACTACCAAATTCATTACTGAAGTGGTTGCTTGCTTGTTTCTTACAAATTTTGTGATGTATTGGGGTATTCCAGAATTGATTGTTAGTAACAGGGATACCCGCTTCATAGGAAGATTCTAAACCAAGCTATTCAAGTTGATAGAGACCGAGCTAAGCTTCTTAACAAGTTTTCATCAAATTATTGACTAAATGGACCAAATGAATGCACTCCTCGAGACATATCTGAGGCAAATATGTGATTGTCAACCAACATGATTGGGCCAAGTTGCTATGTGGTTCAATTCTACAATCTCTAAAAGAGTAAGTCGACAAAAAGCCCTTTTTAGATTTCTACTAGACAATAGCCCTCGACTCCACAAACTTTGGCATGGGATACAAAGGGCCTAGTCCAACAGCCTATAAATTTGCCAAGGAGTGGTATGCGAAAGTGCGGAACTAACGAAGTCGTATTTAGGAAGGCATCCAATAAGATGAAGAAGTAGGTCGATGTCAAGAGAAGACCCTTTGAGTCAAAGAAAGAGACATTGTTCTATTGAAACTTATCCCGCATCAAAGTCGACGGTTTGTCAAAGTTCATAAGGGACTCGTCCGATGCTACAAGGGACCATTCCCAATTAGAAAAGGATAGGGATGTTAGCTTATCGGTTGGCACTAACTCAACACTTGGAGATGCATCATGTGTTCCATATTAGCCTGTTGAAGCCCTACCATGCCGTTGAAGAAGAGGCTAACAAGAATGAGTCTCAGAGAGCTCCAACTGCAATCACAAGTATACCTGAGAAAGAAGCTGAAGAAATCCTGACACATCAAGTCATACCAAGTTGAGGCTCTCATCCAAGCTACGTAGGGTACTTTGTGAAGTGGAATGTATTGTCAACTAGTGAAGCAAGTTGAGTGTGAGCTTACACTTTGAAACCAGCAGGAGAAGATTAGTGAGTACAAGTCCGGCGCGACGGGGACGTCTCCCAATTGAGTGTGGAAGAATGTTACGGCTCAAGACTTTCATCAAGCCTACATGGGGTTAAAGATACTCAAAAGCCTTGTTGGATCACAAGACCCAAAGGAACCATGACGTAACTTCTTGAAGGCACAAGCAGTGTTCTAAATATCGGACCGATATCCGATATATTGGTCGCAATATCAGTTTTATCACTAGGCCGATACGATATATGCTTATATATTACAGTTTCCGATATATGGGAAAATATCGCTGCAATATCGGATTGTGGTCGATATTGCGGCCGATATATCCCTTTGAAATATCGGCCACAATTCACTGTTTTTGTAAAATAAAGTTAGCTGGTCGGTATACTTAAAAGTGGATCCGACTCGAGTCACCCGACTAAATCACTTACTTAAAAACTATAGGCATCGGGATTTTTTGAGGGATAATTGCTGCTTTGCCCTTAATCTAATCACTCCGCTCCACTCCCTTGACACTCCAGTCCTCGTGGCGCTCCGCTCATATTCGTCCGGCAAAAATTTTCTGCGACAATCGATTGAGCTTCGATGTTTGGCATTCAATCTTTGCAAGAGAGTGTTTTCCGATCAAGGCGAGTAATCGAGCTCTTTTTTTTCAGTTTTCCATTTTTTTTTCAGTTTTTTTGATTTTTTCCTTCCAGTTTTAGGTTTATTTGACATTATTTTTAGTCTCTGATATGACACTCTGATATTTAGTTAATATCTCCGATGTTTATGTTTAATGAGAGAAGTATAACCAAAACATACTTTTATCTGAGTTAGTATAGTTTATATCTTCTTAGATACATCTATGCTTGCATATGTCATCATTTTAAGCCTCCGATATGACACTCCAATCTTTAGTCAATATCCCCGATATCCGCAATCCGATATCAAATTTCATAGGTCGATACGCGACTGATATCTGATATTTAGAATACTCGGCACAAGTCCAAGATAATTCTATAAAGTTATGTACATAATAGATTATTCTACAACGTCTTAGACTTATCCATTTGTAGATATTTTAGTTGAACTTTCAAGAAGTTTATTTGTAATCGTCAAATCAAGTTGATCTCGGCCATCCATTTTGTGGAAGAGGCCTATATACAGGGGTGCTTAGCTCATTAGTAATCCCTCCAAAAGTTGAAAAGCAATCTTGACTAATAAAGAGTTTTCTTTGAGAGTTCTTCTGATCTTGAGTGAGTTGTTTTTCTCAAGTTCGAAGTCATCTAGTTTCTTGATCTTCCGTAGAGCATTGAAGTAAGGGTAGTTCTTCAAAGGGATCAAGAGCTAGTGCTGCATTGTCATTGGTAAAGACTAGACCTAGCTCGACACTATGCATTGTAATAGCCAATATATCAATTTCATAGCAATACTATAGTATTTCATGAGAGGGTTACACATATAGAGGTAAATTGTCATTTTGTTCGTAATGCTATTGCATAAAAGTTGATTCGCACTTTTTCACTCGATCACCAGACTAGCTATTTCTTTAAGTAATAAGCTAGGCATGATTATTATGTATGTTCTGACTTGAGGGGGAGTATATAATTAATGTGCTTAAAATGAAGTGTTTAGTTAAGTTGTATGTTGGGTTGATGATTTGTTGCAATATGTTAACATTAGTGACACTCGGGCTGCGTTGTTTTGGCTGAGAAATCTGGCCGTGTTTTATACATGTTGTGAGCCATGTTATGAGTCATGCTATGTGACATCATTCATGACATGCGTGATTTGACTGCAGGATCTTTGTTTCAGAATTTTCAGATGGATTCGACTGAAAGATCTTTGGTATATATTTTCCAGATTTATATTATCGCCCAGTATCGTGCCCAGAATATGTTATTTCCTATTGTCACCCAGAACCTCGCCAAGAATCTGGTTGTTTCCTAGTTTGTTAGGAGGAAATAATTGCTGAGATTATTTGGTTCTATTTACCCGAAATAGATCCTTGATTGATAGGCGGAGATAACTGATTTAATGGCAGAATCTCGATGGTTACTTGATTGATGTGCGGGAATATCCGCTTGAGATTTTATAAGACTATTTACCCGAAATAGCTCCTTAATTTATGTGCGGAATATCTGCTTGAGATTTTATGATTCTATTTTACGCGAAATAGATCTCCTACCTTGGTTGGTTGGGATAAAAGGCTATCAAGGAGATCGTCTAGGGTTAACCTTTCAGAGATTGGTTCATTATCCTGGGAAAGAGGCTGACTGCTTAGAAAGTAGGGATCAAATGGAGTTTGATTTAGGTCAGTTTTTGCAAGGGGATCTTGCTGGGATTACTCCACTTTCTCATTCTGGTGAATGAGGCTGACGGCTACGAAAGTAAGGATCAATGAGAGTTTGATTCAGGTCAGTTTTCGTTGTAGGGGATCTTGCTAGTGTGTTGATTGGAATCACTATTGCGGGTTATATTGAGGGTGATGGAGTTCTCCTAATGGAATTGCAATATTAGTGATTGTAATCGTTTTTGAAAATAGTGGAGTATCTTTTTCTGGGCGTAGCCCCGCAGATGTAGGTGTGCGCACCGAACTGTGTTACCAATTTTTGTGTTCCTTATGTTTTCCGTATATGTGTTCATATTCATGTGATTAATTCTTAGGTACTGACATTTCAATTGGTATCAGAGCGGGTCACCCGTGTTACTTTGTTGTCAAAGAGGGTGTGATCTTGGATTATCAGTACGTCAATCATGAATACTCGAGAAGGTGCTTCCATTATTCACCATCATTTGCTTGAGGGAACCAACTACACATATTGGAAAGCGAGGACGCATAGCTTTATCAAATCTCTTGATGAAAAGGCTTGGATTGCAGTTATTGAAGGATGGTCTCCACCTGTTCAAGTTGACAAGGATGAGAATGAATCATTCAAGGCGGCAAATGATTGGAGTCAGAATGAAGAACGTGCGGCCCTTGGAAATTCTAGAGCTGTGAATGCTATGTTCACTACAGTGGACGAAGAACAATTCAAAATCATATCTACATGTGAATCTGCTAAAGAAGCTTGGGATATTCTTCAACATGTTCATGAAGGAACCAATTCAGTAAGAGTTTCTAAACTTCAAATGATTGCTTCACAATTTGAAGAATTAAGAATGGATGATGAAGAGACCATTGCTGTGTTAATGGAAAACTGAGGGATATTGCAAATAAGGCATATCAACTTGGTAAGAAATATTCCGAGGTTAAGTTAGTGCGAATGGCTTTAAGATCTCTTCCTGAATTGTTGAGGCCAAAATTGACCGAGACAGTTGTCAAGCTGGCGCAGACTCGAGATGTTGAGTCGGAGCCTCGTCAGCCGTTAGAGTGGGACCATTGGTTGGAAGAACTAGGGTCGAGTGATGGTAGTTGGTGATAATGCGACCTTCGATCGACTTTCGAGCGGTAGTTGCGTCGATCGTTTGAGGCTGGGAAGCTCGACGTCGACCTTTGCCGTTGGACAATGACTCTTGATCTGCACCACAGGGACTCGTTAGGGGGTTAGATCTGGGTTCCGACCCAAATCCCCTCCGATGCTTAAGTTAGTATGGAACTGAAGGAAGAAAGAGAGCTTGGTGCAGCTGAGGTCGCCCACAGAGGTTCGTCCCAAGATAGGCGGCACAAGCTCGAGTATAAGAAATCTAAGTTGAGAAAGGCAAATTCTGTCTTAGGCCTCGTACCTAGGAGATGGAACCCCTTTACCTTTGTTCGTCGGTCTATTTATAGGTGATTTCCCATTGATGATGTGTAACCGTCCCTCATTGATTGAGGCACGATCTTCACCGGGATTCGAGTTAACGGCTGCCCATTTACTCGGCCCCATTAACTCTCCCATGAATGTCGACACCAGCCCAACGGTCTAATGAACCATTCGTCTGACTTAGCTGCATCCTGCTAAGAGCGCTGGAGGTATTGGGTCGCGGATGCCAAACGGGTCGGGTATGCGGATATCCAAATTGGATTCATACACGTGCACTAACAGTGGCCCCATCATTTGCACCTTAGAAATCGCGCTGACTGAGACCGAATGATGAGTAATCTTCTTAAATGCGCACAGTTTTCGAAACATCTGATTTGATTTGTGTCGCCAAAACCCTTTCGCCTTTAGAGCGATCTCCACCGTTTCTGGAGGCTTGCCTCGGACACGTGTCGCGCATCGGATGTCAGCTGGTTGGATTTCTTCAGGTAAAAGAGAGAAGCGAGAACACGGTAGAGATCTCACTGCTTCATCTTCTACCTTGTTTCGTAAGCTTGCTTCCAACGTCGCCTCCCCGGAGATCGCCTGTTTCAATTTCAAGGTATCCTCCTTCTTTAACTCTGATCTTTTTAGGTTTGTCAGGTATGTTTGCTCCGGTCGTATTCAAGGAGCCGACCTGCGGGGAGCTTGCAGTGCGTCTCTGGCCCCCTCGATGCGTGGAAGTTCCTGGAAAGGGAAAAGGAATTTGGGTTGAGCCGAGCCTTCCCATTCGTCGAAGGGATCGGAGGTCGAAGGTTCCTAGAGTCATCTTAGATATGGCCCATAGGTTTTCCCTCGATCTGACTGCCGAGGTGTGGCGAGGTTGCTTCTGTGATCCTTTTAGGGTTACGATGCCCAATCTGGATGAGAGAGTGTTTCCCACGAAAAAGTGAGGTTGGGGTGTTTCTCAAAGCTTTTCGCTTAGGACTCAGATTCCCCTTCACTCCTTCATTATGAAAGTTCTGTGCTCTTCGGAGCTTTCCATATGTAGACTTGCTCCTCAAGCTTTCCCTTCCTTAGTTGGCTTTACCGAGTTGTGCGAGTTTTGTGGGGTTCGTTCGACCCTTGGGTTATTCGGGTATTTCTATAGAATAATAGCTGACCCTCACCAAGTGTGGTATCATATCGCTGCTCGCCCGGGTACGAGGCTCATATACGACCTTCCAATTTTCGACACTGGGTGGAGGGATACCTTCGTGTTCGTCGTTCTTCCTGATCTTGGATCGTTGCTCAACAGTTGGAGTTCTCTGAATCCTGAGCTTGCGGTGGAGTCTCGGCTGTCTATGGAGGAGGTCAGAGACAGGTTGTCGCCAGACGAGGCCGAGGCAATGAAGTCTCTCTTGAGTCGATCGAGATAAGATAGGTCGATTCAGTATTTGTTGGATGATCATACGTTAAAGATCCTTCTATAGAGCCCGAGTAATGTATCTCGAATCTATATCTTTATCTCCGTCACTCACCATAATTATGTTCGTTGTATACAGATATGACCACCGGAAGCCGACGCAGTGGCGAGTCCAGTTTGGACTGAGTCTGGAATGAACAACGGAAGAACAGGACAGGCGAAAGGTCGGGTGCCCACGCCGACCGATCGAGCACACACGTCGAGGGATCCGACACTCGGTCTCCTCTCCGCGTCCACCAGAGTTCTTCTTCTGAAGGGGGGAGAGACTAGGCAGGCATCCAGGCCTTCTTCCCGAGCATCTTCGAGGGATGCCTCCAGCCAGGCTCCCGTACGGCCCCCTGTGCCACTGGCTTTCGTCGTGGTTGCAGAGCCGCAGGAGGTGGTCGATGTCGACGCTGTCGACATTGTTGAGCCGACTGAAGCGATCGGCCAGAAGAGGGAGATGCCCTCCCATAGGGAGGAGGAATCTCTAACGAGGAGGTGAGTGGAGGAGGATCCTATGGGGAAAGGTAATGGGGTCGCTCCTCTTGAGCCTCCGGAGGTGGTGGAGACCCCTGTGGTGTCTCAGGCCTCCATGGCGCCACTCCTGGATCAGTGGCCTTGGGGTGACATCGTGTCACATACTTCTTTGGTTGGCTCGATCCCTGGGGAGTTCGATCGAGCGTTACTGCTCAATCGGCTCTTTTCTCGATCATCGGGGCCGGTCCTAGGTGAGTTTCATCTGCCCCCTTCGCCATTGGCAAGGAGTCGGCCTTGAGGGACTTCGGGATGACCGCCAGGTTGGTGGAGAACTCGATTCTCCCCAAAGATCTGTAGTTCCTGCAGAAGTTGGACCTCGGAGGGGTGGCCAACTTCTTCGTGGGGAGCAGATACTAGGTATGTCACCCAAGCCTTTGTTTATCTCGTCCAAGTCGGTCATTGTTTTTGACTAACCCTCGTTTTGTTTGCAGATATCCGTTCTCGAGGCCGTGCTGCGTCGCCAAGCTGCCGACTTGATCGACGGAGGTCGGCGGGTGTCGGACGCGAAGCGCAAAGCGCTTAGCTTTGAGGCACGGGCGAAGGAGGCGGAGGAGGCCTTGGGGAAAGCTCTCGTAGACAAGACGCCGATCGAGTGGGAGGCGACGGAGGCCAAGGACAGCCTGTCGTCGCTATCGGGCCTCTACAAATCTGTCGAGCTTCAATGGCGGTTGGAGTGGTCCCAGCTCGAGGAGGAGCTCGACGCCTACAAGAAGGAGATGATTGAGCTTCGGGCCAAAGATTACAACTCCGAGAGGTGGGCAGAAGCTTGCAAGGCGGAGATGGCGAGCTTCAAGCCAAAGTCGCATGGCTCGAGGAGGCCACTGTGAGGGAGAAGACAGAGCTTACTACAAAGCTCACAAAGGCGATGGAGGTTTTTACCAGCATCTTTATGTCAGGAAGCGCTCTCCCTCCCTCTTAGGCCGGCTTGCCCTCTGTTTCGTTGTCCTGTAATTTTCTTTTATTTGAATAAATGAAAGAATACTTTTTGCGACCTTTCTCATTTATTTGCATTTCTGCGTGTGTATGGCCCCTCAACGACCTAACTTGAAATTTCATAGAAATCTTTAGGCAAGTTATGTCGTGGATATGTTAGGCGTATTCAATCATTGATTGTAACCATGAATCACGTTTTCTTGAGTAGAGATGAGCAAACCTCTCTCGATATATGCGCCAAAGTCGTCCAGCGGCAAGGGACAAGGCCCATTCGACTTATGGCCGACGAGTATTGGGGGTCGTTCGGTGGCGAGGGGTATCCCTCGGCTTACGGCTGAGGACATGGGTCATTCGTGTTGGGTTTTCTGGGTCCTTGGGCCATAAATACGACATCCGGCCTAAGTCAGTCGGACGAAGTTATCAAATAAGCAGCGGAAAAATTAACTTAAAACAGCAAGTTAAGCCCTAAAGAGAACAACCCTAGCCAGGATCTCTTCTATCTCAATGTTTGGTCCGACCAACCCTTATGGATAGATTTATCAACCTATTTGCAATTATAAACACATGCTAATAATTTAAACTACATACCTTTCACTTCGTTTCCGCAGAATATGAAGCGTCGTTTTCAGCAACATTTCTTTGGCCCACCGCGCCGCTTCTCCCAAGATGAACCGTGTCCCGAGCTGAACTGCGTCCCGAGCCGAACCGCTTCCCGAACCGTGACGCGTCCCGAGGCAAGCAACACGCTTGTCGCGGAGCCAACCACGTGCCGAAGAAGATTTCACCTTGAGTGGATCCTCCATCAAGACTTCGGATCCGATTCGAGCTCCTTCGTAGCTTTGCCTAAGCCTGATCAGGAGCAAGTAAGAATTTTGGGAGAGAATAATTAATTTGATGTCTTAATCCGAGCGTGCTCCAAACTTTTGGGAGCTTATCGGATTTGGAGACTTCGTGCGAGTTCTCATCATATCCGAGGTGGGACTAAATATATGAAGTGGGAAAAATTAACTAAAGTTTGCTTTTCACAAAGGCAATCTTTAGCGAATTGTTTCTCTCTCACCGTTGAGCTTTGTAATTGATACAACCTATCAATTCGAAGAGCACTGAACGGTGAATGCATAGAAACTAACAACGCTCAATTTCGACTTCGTTTGACCCTTCAAACGTGAGTCCAAAGATTAGCCCAAACACTTATATTTCTAAAATACGCAGCCATCAGCACACAAAAAACTTCAAAGGGTTCGGAACCCTAGAGTGGGGCCCACAATTGGGCCCCACTATCATGAAGCGTCGCAGCCCAACAGGGCACGTGCCATGCACGTGCCATGCCCCAAGTCTGGGGCGCTGCATGAATGCGCCCTAGGCGCCCAAAAAATGCAGCCGGCCCTTGGGCCGGGTGCAAAGTAGAATTTTTTATTAAAAAAACTTTGGGCTTTTGTCTTTGGGCTTTTGGTACACTGTTTGAACATCCTTTTAAACAGATGTATTGGGCTCGTTTAAACTCCGATTTGAGTGCAATTTTCTCCTCGACTTTCGTGGAAAATCCTCTTCATTTCTATGCATTTTATAAATAGGCTCGCAAACATTTTGCGACGTATTTAAATATTATTGCATCAAATGCAATAATTCATATCTTTAATGTTAAAATCCATTTGGATCGCGTACAAATGAACTGAGGGCATACATCCTTCAACATCTCCCATTTGCACTCAAGATCATTTATCCCGAATGCAGAAGCTATCTGCAACCTCTTTGCAGTTTGATGTTTTAGACTTATAATGCAAACTCTTTGCAACTTAATTAATTCCAATATATCATATGTATTATCTCCCTAAATTCAACCTATTACTTGACGAAGGTCTCACTCTGTGTGAGACCAAACAGCCTGACCCTACTACAGGTGGAGTTCGAAACCCCAGACGACATTGACAACGAGCAGCAGGTGCCGTCCATGTTTCGGTATCATAATTATGTGGTTAACTCATTGACATAAGTATTGTCGGGACCACTCTGACTGTGTCCGTGATGAATACCGCAGTTTTGGACCCCTCGTCAAAATTATGTCGTCTAGTCCAGCCTAGGGTATGGTTAAACTGTCAACCCCAATAGCTTGAACTTGGTTAGTTTCCATTGGTATTTAGTCAAATAATGCTGAACTTCTTCCAACATACTTTGGCCAAAGTTTTTCACTAAAGACTGAACCTACACTTGCGACACTAACTCCCCATAACGGGAGAGACAAATTCTATCTTGGTCATTCTCTCCTCGTACGCTTCAAGTGTCACCCAACCAAAGACCTTTCGACAGGCCTTGCCTCGAAGTTAGGTCAGAAATCTAAGTGACACCATTCACGTATAAGTTCGTACAATGACCTCAAGTCTAAGGACCAACTAGCCTATCATCACAGAGTTATTACTGACAAATAAGTTATGTTGACCATGTGATAACTCTCGTTGGGTTGTTCAGTGAACTCATTCTCCAATGACCACTTGTGTCTCGTTTTTGACTTCGCCAAGTCGAGTGATCATGAGATCGTCGTCACCACTTCATGGTGAAGACAAATACACAATGGTCTATCCGATGTTTCGATATCCTTTTCTCGAAACATCTATGACCACGAACTATTTTAGACTTATGCTATTAACGGTTAAATAATTCTCCATGATCGAGATCCTCATTTCGATAATGGTTTAACCTCGCATTAAGTCTTAGGACTTTTCTAATGTCGACTAAATTATTATTAACTTAGATAAATTCTTACCAAATAGCTTACTGTAATTTTGAACAAGATTTTTGTACACTTACAAAGAGATAAATTGACTCGAGTTCGAGGGCAAACGTATCTCTTAACATATTTCACTTGCACTGAGGTACATTATCCCGGTATCTCATACCACATTTACACATAAGTCTCTGTAGAATTTATGTGGCAGAGCCTTCATGAGTGAATCTGCAAAACCGTCTTTTAGTTATAGACTTAAGGAGTTTTCTATGTGCATGTTTAGACTACACAATTGAATCTCATCGAAATAATTTCCTTGGTCTCTTGGAATCCATAATAAATGTCTTGCCTGGATCTCATCCAGCTCATCGTACCTTATGAGAATAATCCAAATAAGTTACTGGTCATTTAATCGGTTCATAATCATTTCTGATAAAGTGTCAAACTCTTTGACCACTTTGTCAAACCATATGTTCAGGCTCCTTGATGCCTCACATGTTTTATTTGCTCCCACTGACCTTGAAAACTCTCTGGTCGATTCATATAAAGTTCGTTCTTCTAAATCACATTTAGAAAACAGACTATACATGAATGCTCCAGTTTTCATGGTCATCATGAGTATTTACATCGAGTTCGGTCCAAGTTATTTCTTAGAGTCAATAAGAAACACTTTCTTTGGGCATGTTGTACTTCACTATTTTCTCTCTGCACCAATCTTCTGTCTTGAAAATTTACTTGCAGCCAATAAGAAACACTTTCTTTGGGCATGTAAACTAAAGTCCATACTTTATTTACGTGCATAGACCTTTTCTGATTGCATCAAGTTATTTCTTAGAGTCACTACTCTGAATGTCATCTTGGAAGTTGTCTAGGACATCATCAAATATGATGTCTTACTCGACTTTTTGCCTCATGAGTCTCGAGTAATCCTTTAACTTCCTAACGATTGATTTAATGAATATCTTATTGATAAGCTCCTCATAGAGCCTTATCAAGAACCTAGGTATTATTATCTGGGACATAACCCAGATGGAGGATCGTAACTCAGAGCCACTTACCATGCATCGCACCATGTCTAACAAAGTGCGATTCATGCTCTCCAACACACCGATGTGTTAAGAGACTTGACCTGAGAGAAAATCACATTTTATTTTAATTACGCAAGATTTATACAGCTAAGTATTCGACTCTTCGATTTGATCGAAGCAGTTCACATACTTCTGTTATTGGGTTATCTGTTTTATCAGACTTGTGTTTCATCAAAAACACGTGTCGTAATAAAATATGAACAACTCATCATGGTTAACTTAGACTTGGGTCCGGGTACATCCGTATGCACTAGACCACGAGTTCACCAACTCATTCTCCCACTGTCTTTCAGATGGAATTAGGCAATTATATCTTGAGACAAGACCTGCAAGTGTTTTTCGATTCATAATACGAGAGATTAAAACTCTCTTTATGTGACTTGTCAAGTCTGTTCTCATTGGTACGGCCTAGTTTATTTTGCCATAGATAAAGTTTCTATAACTTGCGTACTTGTGTATTAACATTTAATACATTATCGTTATACAAATTTCTCATTGCTTCAGAAGCAAGGTGACAACATTCGCCAAAAAATGTTAGATGTCCTCTATGGTCCAAGAAACAACAATTGCTCACTTTTCCAACACGTATGACAATCTATTCCCTTTTATACAACGGTTATCCTGAAGCTGCGACAACAAATATGTCTCATTTTCAGTTCATCCTACTTTTGCCTTTACTAATGATAGGTGGAACTTTCTTACTCAAATGACTTTCCGTAATGCATTCTTCCTTTTCTAAATCTCATTTAGATATTACGCATCTCAACAAAAATAATAGTCGTGCAAACATCTCATGTATCCAAACGCTTGTGCTTTGCAACCTTGAGTGTGCTCAACAAGTTGCTCGTCTCAAGATCCGGTTGGGATACATAGTCTTGCACCGCTCATGCACTCATCTTTGATTTAAACAATTTGATCGCTGTTTCGAACTTTGCGGATCGAAACCATTTTCTATACAACCTTGAGTTGACTCAACAAATTGTATGGATAAACATGCTTTGAACATCAGTATGTTCAAGCTGCCCCTCATAGAGATGAGTGACAGGTAGCGTGCATTTATTTGTTGGACCCAGAGCTTAAGGAAATCATTGTCCTTAAGCATGTGTTAAGAAGATCATTTTAATGTCAATGAGAACATAGTTCAATCTATCAAATAAAATTTGATATTCTATTAACCAACCATTTAGCCAGTTAACTAATTCTCTTAGGGTATTATGTTTTGGATTCCTTTGGTAAACATAGAACTACCCTAGTTTAGCATATATTCAATTTTGAATCTAGATAGAATGTCTTTTATCTAACTATATCCTCCCACTATTTTTGCGATCATTTTTAACCATAATAATGAACGATTTAATTTAATTAAATTAAATGGGAAAGAGACCCAACCACATTGAGCCTCACAACCATGAGTGTGCTCAACAAATTTCTTGACCCTGTGATTGGTAGATGGCTCTTCATCAATCATATCATATATGATTCACTTATTGGTTTTTACCCCTAGCCATTTGTGATCATGAGTGTATTCATCCAAATCACAATGACTAGTCTAGTCGGACCCTTGTTTTCGTGTCTATCCTAACTTACACCGGCGCTCGGTGTATGGACACGACGCGACGGTTTGGGTTAAGTCTAGACTACATCTCATGTATTGAGAAGTTGGTTCCCATAAAGTAACTATGACATAGCTTGAGTGTGCTTAAAAACTATAACATAGAACCTATCGTTACCAACCTCTAAAATAAAGAGGGTTACAGCTAACTTTGAAGAAGATTTTTAACGTAATTGACTAGATATAATCGATGATGTCACATAATCATAATTCGCATCCTTGCAGTCCAGCGGAACACAGCCATGGATTTGACTAGGCTAGGATCACTATCCCAAGTCAAACAAGGTGATCTTCAACACTAGTCAAAACACACTAGACCGGATCATGGTCCATTGAAGAAAACTTATTATTCATATGTGTCTCGTATGATTAGAAATGGCTTCATTAAAATTTAGTTAATTCTATCAACTAGTTGAATCCTAAAATTCGAAATTATTAGGATTGATTAATAATTTTTATTAATGTCCTTATCAACTATAAGGATTTTTAAGGTGATATCCTAATCATGTATTAGGCATTTTAACATTCAAGTTGCAACAATTTTAAATATAGACTTTTGTTCGAAATTATTATTAAAACAATTAAAATAATAATTTAGAGAGGGCTACCCTAAACAGGAATTTAATTTGTTGCAACAATTTTTAAATCATAGCAGGTCCAAAAACTATCTCATAAATTTTTTGGAAGTTTTTAATGGCTATCCTAATAGTCTCTCTTGAATTATCACATAATCAAATTAACTAATATAACCATTAAAAACATTAATTAAACAATTTAGTATAAAAACAAAGCAATAAAATTTATCTCATAAAATTTCTTGCTAAATATGCAACCTAAAATGTTATCTCATAATTTTTAAGATACATAAAAAATTATCACATGTTGGAAATCTTGAGAGAAGAGTAACCATGGCAAATAGCCATGGTTCTATATTTATAAATTCATATGGTATGTGAAGAGACACATAGAAACCAAAGGTCCACATTACTCCAATAAGTTGGGAGTAATGGAGGGATAAGTGGTGGGAGGCCAAAGGCCTCCCCCACTCACAACACTCCCCCTTATCCATCCATTACTTTGGTCTTAGCGTATAAGGCTAAAAGGGGGTGGATACGTCTGGATCCTGAGTAATCGTGTTTGCCTCGTTAAAACCTTAGCTGTAGAAAACCCAGTGGGAAAAACCAACAGCTTAAGGGAAAAGAGTGCAACACACAAGTTACTCCCCCTTATCCGTACAAGCTTCAGGCTTGTAGGTCTTTCAGCTGTCTCATACCGATTCCTTTTACAAGTTTTACAAAAATACATCTCGGTAAAGATTTAGTAAAAAGATCAGCTAAGTTGTTGCAGGACTGGATCTGCTGAACTTCGATCTGTTTGTCCTCTTTTAGCTCGTGCGTCCAGAAAAACTTGGGAGATATGTGCTTCATCCTGTCGCCCTTGATGTAGCCCCTTTGAACTTGGGAGATATATGCAAGTTGCATCGGGGATAACGTATGGCCTTCAGAGGGCCTTATCCTAATAAGTGATTCGGCATGTAATATAGCATGCCCCAAGCATCCATATGTAACTGGGATTGCATAAGCAATGGACGTGCAATCCATTGGAGTCTCTTTATAAGAGACTTTGCTAATCCGTTCTGGGTGTGAACATGTGCTACTGGATGTTCAACTTCAATACCCGTTGCCCGACAATAGTCTTCGAATACTTGTGAAGTGAATTCTCCCGCATTATCAAGACGTAGTTTCTTGATATGGTTATCGGAAAAATGAGCCCGCAACCTTATTATTTGTGCCAATAGTTTTGGAAAAGCTAGGTTGCGGGTGGACAAGAGCCACAAATAAGACCATTTTGTGGATGCATCAATGAGTACCATGAAGTACCGAAATGGGCCACTTGCGGGGTGAATAGGCCCGCAAATGTCACCATGAATTCTCTCAAGGAAGTCAGGAGACTCTAATCCCACTTTCAGGAGGGAGGGTCTCGTTATTAGTTTTCCCTTGAAACAAGGGGACAAGGAAATTCACCCTTATGAAGAATCTTCAGGTTCTTCAAATTATGTCCACGGGATTCAGTGATGATGCGTCACATCAGAGCTGATCCAGGGTGACCAAGTCTGTTGTGCCAGAGTTGGAACTCTGGTAATGATGTGCACGTCTGGTGCTCAGTCATATTGGCTTCTATTGGTTGAATGTATGTATGGTAGAGACCCGACGGGAGTCCCTTGAATCGTTTGCAGATGGTCTTCTGGCCATCTTTTTGACGAGTTACATACAGATATTCAACTTTATTTTCATCTCTGGTTTCTAAGTGATAACCGTTTAAACGAATGTCCTTGAAATTACGAGATTCCTATTTGATTTAGGAGAGAATAATGCATTTTTTATTTGAAGTCTTGTGTTATTTGGGAGCAATATTATTGCTTCACCAGATCCTTCGATTATTTTGGACAGTCCTGAAATTGTGATAACAAGACCGTCATATTTATTTATTCTATTAAAATAGCAATGTTCGCGAAGGATTGTGTGCGTCGAGGCACTGTCCACTAGGCACTCATACTTCATCTATATAAGCAAAACGAAATTTTATTTAAGTAAATGTAAAATAACATTCAAATAAAAGTTCGTACAAAAGCAAACTTAAAGATGAAGCTACATGTAATTTTAAATGCATAGATGTAAAGATAGGGCTCAATCGAGCAGGTCGTCATTCTCGAAGTCGTTTGCAGTGAAATTCGTTGGCGGCTGAACAACCGCCAAGTTTGTTTCAGGCAGAGACTTTTGGCTCGCCTGATACAGTTTCTGGAGGTGGCGAGGAGTGCGGCAGTTTCTGGACCAATGTCTAGTCATGCCACATCTATGACATTTATCCTCCCAGTTCTTCTTAGGAATTGACACTTGATCAGTGTTCTTACGCTTCCATGTGAAGTTTCTCTTTCCTTTGTTGTTGTTGGTCTGGGGTGCTTCTCCTCATGCTGGCTTCATTACAGATTTCCCTTTGTTTTTTCTAGCCTTCTTCTTGTTTTTCCACTTCTGGGGAGAAACATGGTGGGCTTCAGGGATAGAGGCAGTACCAGCAGGACACAAAGTATGAGTGGCAAGCAGTAAATCTCTATTCTGCTCTGCCCTAAGGAGACAAGAGATCAAATCAGAGAACTTCGTGAAGGTGCATTCACGATACTGCTGCATGAGGATTGCATCTTTCTCGTGAAACGAGGTAAATGTCTTTTCCAACATGCGATGCTCAGTAACTTCTTCACCGCACAACTTAAGGCGTGAGGTGATATTATGAAGTGCACAGTTATACTCAGCAACAGACTTATAGTAATGAAGTCTGAGGTTTTCCCACTCATAACTGGCACGTGGTAATATTACATCAATTTGATGTCTATACCGTGCCTCCAACGCTGTCCACAACTCAATTGGGTCCTCTAACGTTAGGTATTCGGCCTTTAAGGTCCAATCTATATGTCTCCTGATATAGATAATGGCTTTCGCCTTATCTACATCAGAGACAGTGATAGGAGTGCTGCTAGATGATTGGGCCGCTTCTGGGGCCTTACTAGCAGAAGCATCGGCCGCTGCTGGGACGATGAAGGAACTAAAATTGAGCCAAGGAGTGCCATCGAACGCAAGTGGAACTTCAGGTCCACTCGCCAACTCAGGTAATTCTTTCCTGCAGCATCAAGAACCTCGAAATCGCCGCTTGCCAATTTTGCCATTTATCTATGCAATTTAAAATAAGCATGAATTAATTATAATGTAAATTCATGCAAAAAGAATAAAATAAGTAAAATGTGGGGATCAGCCAGATACCCAAAAACGTACAATGTCCAAAGTCCGATTTACAATTCATAAAGAAAAAGAAAAATAGAAGTTGGAAACCCAGAAGGGGTTCATATCTTTTGCAAATTTCACCACCGTCTTCATATGTTGGTACACCGGTCTTTGGCATTTATACATACAATCCTCACTTACAAATTCTCTCAAAAGAAAATAAAAGTGCAAGGAAAATAAAGGTATCAATCTGGCCGATCCCAAAAACACATTTTAACTTATATAAACAACCACGCATATATCTCAGGCATATATAATATGGAAAAAGAAACTATAAACTATAATAATCTCTCGGACCACGGGGCGACGTCATACATCGTTAGGTTAGATGACTAACAGCAGAGCGGTCGCTGGATCCTTAAGATAATTATATTTTGAAAAATCCTAAAAATCCATAAATAATTAACAATGCAAGAGAGATGTTTTACATAATATTAGCAATTTGATTAACTGGGCTTCTGGCCCAAATAAGAAGGCAATATAAATTATTATTCTGATTGGGGCTGCAGGCCCATAAGCAAAATAATAATCATTTTAGTAGGCAATGTTATTAACTGGGCTTCTGGCCCCAAAAAATAGCCAAACTAATTTATTATTAATATTTGGGCTGCAGGCCCGTGTGCAAAAATTTAATTTATCACAAGACCAAAAAACAAATTTTAAGGTTAATAAGTGCAAAAGGCCCCCCAACCCCTCATTTTACAGATTTTGTCCACTCTTCTACCCTTGTCTACGCAAAACAGCGGGGCTGGCGCAAGTATCCCCCTCGTCCGGGGGGCGGCGGCAAGAGAAGCCCCCCGTCTGGGAGGGGCGACAGCCGGAAGGGCGACAGCCGGAAGGGCCACCCGTCGGGGGGTGGGGGTGGGGGTGGGGGGATTTGGCAGGCGGGCGGGCCCCCCTCCTGTCAGGTTGCTTGTGGTTTAACACAGATAAACCATAATTAATTATAAGGCAGAGCATCACACAATGATTTTTAAAAGCAGACAATTGAGTGTTCATGCTATGTACTTAAAGAGTTCTATTTGAGCAACTTTGTATACAGGGACAGTGGGAGCATCATCACCTGCACATCACCTGCTGCTCGGAGGCTACATGCTCAGTAATTTAAACCATCAGTGAGATGTGACATGTATCTCACATGCAGCCTATATGTATGTCAATTGTCCTTGAGGCAAATCATTAACAGATAATTAAATTATGCCGATGCTAATTAATTAAAATGCCCCCTTTAAAGACACCGATCTCACCTCTCTTCGGGGGAGCGGTAAGGTTGTTATTGGGGGGTTTTTTATTTTTTGTTTTGTTTTGTTAAATTTGATAGTAAACAGAATTTATTTGATTTATACAAGCTTATAGGAAAGCATAGTAAAATCATCGCAATATCTATTTTGTAATTGTCTATGTGATCGAAAAAATTACCTCTAGATCAAAGATCTAGGGACGATCGTGATAAGAAAAATCCGTAGATAGTAATCCCGCTCCCGATACGTCAAAAAATCACCGCAACGGTTTGCCGCAAGCCGGATCGCCGCAACAAATAGATTCCTTAGCGCGTAGGGGGTTCAATTTGAGGGGATACGGGAGAAAAAGCTCAAAGAATTGAGAGCTGAGGTGCTGATAACGTGTTGGAAATCTTGAGAGAAGAGTAACCATGGCAAATAGCCATTGTTCTATATTTATAAATTCATATGGTATGGGAAGAGACACATAGAAACCAAAGGTCCCCATTACTCCAATAAGTGGGGAGTAATGGAGGGATAAGTAGTGGGGAGGCCAAGGGCCTCCCCCACTCACAACATCACATAATTTTTAAAGATTTAGTTCTAAAATAAAGTTAAATCCAATTTTGAAAATAATTTTCGAAAATAAAACGTTGCTTTAAAAACGACATTTTTAAAGTTTAAATTAAAACCTCCATCTGATGGAGAAGCATGCTATATCATATACAATTTATAAATTGCAAAATTATAGATCAATGTAGACAAGGCTTTGATACCAGTGTTGGGGTTTCTGGGTCCTTAGAGCCATAAATACGACGTCCGGCCTAAGTCGGTCGGACGAAGTTATCAAATAAGCAACAGAAAAATTAACTTGAAACAATTTCAAGTTAAGCTCTAAAGAGAACAACTCTAGACATGATCTCTACTATCCCGGGGTTGGGTCCGACTAACCCCTATGGATAGATCTATCAACCTATTTGCAATTATAAACGCATGCTAATAAATAATTTAAACTACATATCTTTCATTTCGTTTCCGCAGAATATGAAGCGTCGTTTTAAGCAACATTTCTTTAGCCCACCACGCCGCTTCTCCCAAGCCGAACCACGTCCCGGCTGAACTGCGTCCGGAGCTGAACCGCTTCTTAAACGGTACCGCGTCCCGAGGCGAGTAACACCCTTGTCGCCGAGCCAACCACGCGTCGAAGAAGATTTCACCTTGAGTGGATCCTCCGTCAAGACTCTCCTTCATAACTTTGACAAAGCCCGATCAGGAGCAAGTAAGAATTTTGGAAGAGAGGGAATAATTAATTTTAAGTCGTAATCCGTGCGTTCTTCAAACTTTTGGGAGCTTCTCAGATTTGGAGACTTGGTGCAAGTTTTCGAGAGTGTTGGCCTTTATTTATATAGGCGGCTGACACATTCCACTCTCATCATATCCGATGTGGGACTAAAGATATGTAGTGGAAAAATTAACTAAAGTTTGCCTTTCACAAAGGCAATCTTTAGCGAATTGTTCATCCCTCACCGTTGAGCTTCGTAATTGATATAACCTATCAATTCGAAGAGCACTGAACAATGAATGCATTGAAACAAATGACGCTCAATTTTGACTTCGTTTGATTCTTCAAACGTGTGTCCAAAGATCAGCCCAAACACTTGTATTTCGAAAATACGCAGCCGTCAGCAAAAAAAACCTCAAAGGGTTCGGAACCCTAGAGTGGGGCGTACAAGTGGGCCCCACTATCATGAAGCGCGCGCAACCCAACAAGACGCGTGCCAGGAACTCGCCGTCTGGGCGCGTGCATGACACATGCCCCACTTGGGCGCGCGAATGCATGCGCCCCAAGTCTTGGGCGCTGCATGAATACGCACTGGGCGCCCAAAAAATGTAGCCGGCCCTTGAGCCGGGTGCAAAGTAAAAAATTTTTTAAATAAAAAACTTTGGGCTTTTGTCTTTGGGCTTTTGGTACACTGTTTAAACATAATTAAAAAAAATTTATTGGGCTCGTTTGATCTCCGATTTAAATGCGATTTTCTCCCCGACATTCGTGGAAAAATCCTCTTTATTTCTATGCATTTTATAAATAGGCTCGCAAACATTTTGCGACGTATTTAAATATTATTGCATCAAATGATATAATTCATATCTTTAATGTTAAAATCCATTTGCATCAAATAGAAATGAACTGAGGGCATACATCTCTCAACAGTTTGGTGGTGGAGGGCGAGGCCACTTCGACTTACGGCCGACGAGGGTCGTTCGGTGGCGAGGGACGAGGCCACTTCGACTTACGGCCGACGAGGGTCGTTCGGTGGCGAGGGCGAGGCCCCTTTGACTTACGGCTGACGAGGGTCGTTCGGAGCATATCGAATGATGTCAAAGAACGATCTATTTTGTATTCATAATGAACATGCATATGATAAAAGATGAAGATGGATTTCGATCATTTTACCTCATTTGCACAATCATTGATAAAACTTCCGCAGCTGCTCAGCATTCCAGGGATGAGGAAGTTCTCTATCATCCAAAGTAGCGAGTCGGTAGATGGCAGGACTGAGTACGTCGATTACGGTGAAGGGTCCTTCCCACTTCGCAGCGAGCTTCACCTGCTTGAGAATTTCGGGAGTGAAAGCAGCCTTACGCAGCACCAAGTCGCCCACACAGAAGCTGTGTTCGCAAACTTTCGAGTTGAAATAGCGGGCCATGCGTCCTTTTTGTTCGATGATGGTCGCTAAAGCCCGTTCGAGGATCTCGTCCACTAGTTGTAGGTTGAGCTCGAGGCCCTCTGAGTTTCTTTCGTCATCATAATATTGGAGACGAAGCGGTCGCTCATTGACCTCGACTGGGACGATGGCTTCGCATCTGTAGGCCAACATGAACGGTGTTTCTCCCGTTAAGGCTTTGTTGGTCGTTCTGTACGACCATAGTATGCCGGGGATTTCGTCCGGCCAAGTTCCTTCGAGCCCAGTTATTCTCTTCCGCAATGGCCCGAGGATGTTTTTGTTGGCTGACTCTGCCAAGCTGTTCGACAAGGGATGGGCGACGGAGCGAAGTGCAACTTAATCTTCAGCTCTGAGCAGAAGTCTCTAAAGCCGGCGCTGTCGAACTGCGTCTCATTGTCCGTTACTATGGATTGTGGGATGCCAAAACGACAGACGATGGACTTCCAGACGAAGCTTCGAGCGTCCTTCCAGGTGATTCGGGACAGAGGTTCCACTTCGATCTACTTTGTGAAGTAGTCGATCGCCACTATTAAGTATCTCTGTTGTCTACCCGCTAGCTTAAATGGTCCAAGGAAGTCTAGTCCCCACTTAGCGAAAGGAACTGGACTGACGATGTGGATCAGATCAGTTGGTGGGGCCGAGCTGACCTTTGAGAACTTTTGGCAGGTCGAGCACCGTCGAACGTATTCGACGTCATCTTTGAACATCGTTGGCCAAAAAATATCATTGTCTCACGGCCTTCAAGGCTATGGACTTCCCTCTGCAGTGGTTTCCGCAGTCGCCCTCGTGGATCTCTTGGATCACATAGTGTGCTTCCTGCGGGGCTAAGCATTTAAGATAGGGGAAGATGTCATACCTGGTCTATCGTCTTTTATACAATGAACCATCTAGCAAGACGAATTGGTAGGCCTTCCGTTCTAGCTTTCGTGCTTCCGCTGGGTCAGTCGGCTTCTCTTCCATGTTTAGGTAACGGATTATCGGGTCCATCCAAGTGATCTCTTGGTCGAGGCTTAGCAGCTTTTGTGCCCGTTCACTGGGATGGAGCATACGTTGTACATACACGGTCCAACCGAGTCCCGAGGGGGAGGAAGATGCAAGTTTCGACAAGGCGTCGGCTCGGTGATTCTTCGACCTTGGCACATGATGGACTTCTACGCGTGGGAACTTGGCGAGTTCTGCTTTGGCGATTTGCATATAATTTTGCATCGAGTCCTCGCGGGCCTCGAAGGTCCCGTTTAGTTGGTGGACGACTAGGCTGGAGTCGCTAAGTAGTTGGACCATTCTTGCCCCTAGGGCTCGAGCCAGACGAAGTCCATTGATGGCTGCTTCATATTCCGCACCATTATTAGTGGTTTGGAAATCGAAGCGAAGGGCGTATTCGAATATATCGCATGCTGATGTTTGGACGATTATTCCTGCCCCGCTTCCCGCTTGTATGGCCGAACCGTCGACTTGTACGATCTAGGTTCCCTCGTCTTCAATTGCGTCTTTCACTCTGCTTGATGGGTTGATGCTTGTTGAGGATGAGGGGGTAGCCTCATGTATTGTGCTAGTTACGTATACCTCTTCTCGGGGCCATCGTTGTAGGTGAGTTCGACGATAAAGTCGACGAGAGCCTGCCATTTGATGGCGGTCCTTGATTTAAGCTGGATGTCGAATTCCCTTAGTTCAACCCACCATTTCGTCATTTTCCTTGATCGATCGAGCCTCTTCAGGGTCTGCTCTAAGGGAGTGTCGGTGAGGGCCAAGATGGTGTGCGCTTAAAAATAGGGTCGCAGCCTCCTTGCGGATTGGACCAGTACGAAAGCCATCTTTTCAATTCTCGAGTAGTTGACATCCGTACCTCGGATAACCTGACTGACGTAGTAGATGGGCCGTTGTACCCCTGCGTCTTCTTTGATGAGCACCGAACTTACGGCCTCCTCAGTGGCGGCCAGGTAGATGATGAGCTGATCATCTTTATTTGGCTTGGTTAGGAGCGGTGGGGTGCAAATGTACTCCTTCAACTCGGAAAAAGCTTTTTTGCCGTTTGTCACATTCGATGAATTTCCTACCGTTTGACGCGGAGGCTATCGCCATTCTCAACATCTTGAAGAAAGGCAATGACCTTTCGGTTGATTTAGACCAGAACTGTCCCAGGGTTGGTATCCTTCCGTTTAGCCTCTGGAGCTCTCTGAGAGTCGAGAGATCCTTCATCGTGATGAGGCAGCGATCTTGTCGGGGTTGGCCTCGACCCCTCGATTCGTCAGCATGAAACCAAGGAACTTCCCCGACCGAACCCCGAAGGTACATTTGGCATGGTTTAGCCAAAGGTTGTATCGCCAGATCTGTGCAAATATCTCCCGGAGGTCTGGGATGTGATCCGTTGGCTTCTTTGACTTGACCAATATGTCGTCGACGTAGACTTCTAGGTTCTGTCTTATTTGAGCCTCGAAGACGCCATTCATCATGCATTGGTACGTGGCCCCTGTATTTTTCAAACCGAATGACATTTTGGTGAAAAATACCTCGATCCGTGATGAAAGAAGTTTTCTCCTCATCCTCTGGTGCCATTTGAATCTGGCTATATCCTGAGAAGGCATCCATGAAGCTGAGAAGATGGTAGCCCAAAGCACTGTCGACCAGATGGTCGATTCGTGGCAGGGGTAGCTATCCTTCAGGCATGCTTTGTTGAGGTCGGTGAAGTCGACCCACATTCGCCATTTTCCATTCGCATTCTTGACCATCACGACGTTTGAGGGCCATTCAAGGTACTTGACTCTCCGAATGAAGCCAGCTTCTAGAAGTCGATCCACTTCTTTGATCGCAGCTTTCATCTTTTCGCCTACCATGTTTCTCTTCTTTTGCTTCATGAGCTTGGAGGTCAGGTCGACCTCTAGCTTGTGGGATGCTACTTCAGGGTCGATGCCTGGCATATTCTTCAGGGTCCAGGCGAAGATGTCGGCATGCTCTATTAGGAAGGCGATTAACTGTTCTTTTAGGTTGTAAGGGAGCAACGACCCAATAGAGACTGGTTTTCCTTCCTCTTCGGAGACTCGGATGTTCTATGTTTCTTCGACTGCAGCAGGCCGTCGATCTTCGATCTGTGGGTCGATTGGATCCACCTGCTCGATCCTCCTTAGGGCGGTGGACAGCGTGTAACACGATCGCGCCTTTTTTTGATTCCCTTTTGCTTTTTCGACTCCCTCGAGGGTCTGGAACTTGATCATCTGATAAAAAGTTGAGACCACCGCTTCTATGGCGTTCAGTAGTGATCTTCCAATGATCCAGTTATACGCCGAGTTGATCTTCACCACCATGAAACTGGTTAGGCGAGTGATTTATCGAGTATACGTGCCGAGGGTCACCGATAAGGTGATGATGCCGGCGATCGGGGCGGAATGTCCGGTGAACCCCACCAGGGGATAGGTGGTGTAGAATCTCTGGGGCGCTTTCGTCCCATGGATATTGTCATCAACCTCCCAGCTTAGGAGCTTTGGAGAGAGGTTGATAACTCCGGGTGCATGGGACCTCCCATTATCATGCTGATGAGTCCGACGTTGGGAGGTCTCATGGCAACCTCGGAGGATGTGGTTGGGTGGGTCGACATGGTCGAGTAGTTCCTCGATCGGGATGTCGACTCGTGGTATCCCACAGATGGCGTCAAACTGTTAATGCCAAAATTGACCGAGACAGTTGTCAAGCTGACACAGACTCGAGATGCTGAATTAGAGCCTCGTCAGCTGTTGGAGTAGGATCATTGATCGGAAGGACCAGGGTCGAGTGATGGTAGTTGGTGATAATGCGACATTCGATCGACCTTCGAGCGATGTTGCGTCGATCGTTCGAGGCTGGTAAGCTCGACGTCGACCTTCAACGTTGGGCGATGACTCTCGATTTGCACCACATGGACTCGTTAGGGGGGTCGGATCTGGGTTTCGACCCAAATCCATCCGATGCTTAAGTTAGTATGGAACTTAAGGAAGATATGGAGCTTGGTGCAGCTGAGATCGACCGACTGAGGTTCGTCCCACGACTAATGGTGCAAGCTCGAGTATAAGAAATGTAAGATGAGAAAGGCGAGTTCTATGTCTTAGACCTCGTACCTTGGAGATGGAACCCCTTTACCTTCGTTCGTCGGTTTATTTATAGTCGATTCCCCCTTGATGATGTGTAACCGTCCCTTATTGAATGGGGCACGATCTTCTCCGGGATTCAAGTTAACAGCTGTCCATTTACTCAGTCCCATTAACTCTCCCCCGAATGTCGGCGCCGGCCCAACGGTCGAATGCCCCATTCGTCTGACTTAGCTGCACTCCGCTAAGAGCGCGTGGGTATTGGGTCGCGGATGCCAAATGGGTCAGGTATGCAGATATCCAAATTGGATTCGTACTCATGCACTAACATGAACGATTCTCGGCTAAAGTTGCAGCTATTGAGGAAGTAAGAGATATTTCTACCATGAGACTTGATGAGCTAATGTGATCTCTTCAGACCTATGAGATGAATCAGATGCATAATAAAAGAGACGAAGGAGTGACCTTGAAGGTTGATGCTGCAAATGTTTCTAAAGACGATGATGAATTTGATTTAGATGAGGATATAGTTCAGCTGACCAAAAATTTCAGCAGGATGCTCAAGAAAATTGGAAGTATATGGCAGAATTTCAGGACTGAAAACAATATGCTTTGGCCTGGTGATACTTCTATTAGAAACAACCAAAATCCAAAATATGATCAGAAGAAGAGAGGAAAAAGGATTCAGTGTAGAGACTATGAATGGTATGTGCATATTCAGGATGAATGTGTAAACACTTTGAAGAAACAAAAAGGAAGTCTTTGACGAGTACCTGGAGTGAAGATGAGTCAGAGGACAGTGCTGAAGATGAGAAAATTACTAGTAATTGTGTTGCCTTTACGGCCTCTCTAAAGAAGCAATCTAATTACAACACTATTAGTCATGTCAGATCTGATGTTACAACTTCAGTCATGACATCTGTCAACAAATCAGACAATGTCAGATCCAGTGTTACGACATCGTCCATGACATCTACAGCTGAATCAGATTCTGAAGTTGACAGCGATGAGTAAGTGAAGAATATCTGGGTCGCATACCAGATTATGTTTGAAAAATGGATGCAGATCTGTAGCATTAATAAGTGTTGAATGAAAAAGATGAAAAGTTGAAGAACTAAAAGGAAGAATTCAAAAGCAAATATCAAAATGTTGAGGAAAACTTTAGAAAGCTGGAAAGCAACTTCAAAATTGCTCTTCTCAGCACAGAGAAAGCTGAGACCACATTAAATAAGTGGAACTTAAGAAAAGCGAAACTGGATGACATCATGGACATGAGTAAAACCGCAGGAGATCGTAGTAGAACGAGCTATCATAAAGGATTTAGTCCTAACAGTCCTACTACAAAACAGATACAAGTTACAAAGGAAGTAAAGAAAGTCAGCCAGCACAATGGTTATGATGGTAAGAAGAAGTTAACTAAAAGTGTCAGAGGTCAAAGTTCAGTGTGTGAATATTGTAGAATTATTGGTCATCCTGAGAAGAATTGTTTCAGCTGTATGCGTCACTTTATGGAAAGAAGAATAGTTAGTTCTCTCGGCAGAGGTGTGAAAAGGCAGAAGGTCAGGAAGACTGAGTTATATAGCATGGTGGCTCATACATCCTTAAGAGCATCTTTAGATAACATGTGGTATTTTGACAGTGGATACTCATGACACATGACCGGCAATAAGGAGTTTCTTGCTGACTACAAAGTCAGTACAGGGGGTCGTGTGACATTTGGTGATGGTCGAAGGAGCAATGTGTTGGATCTGGATCTAAGCCTAGAGGGGGTGAATAGGCTTATAAAAATTCTCGTGCTACCCACGAGAAATCACACGCAGTTATAATCACAGGCATGGTAAATAATAATAAATCATAGATACACAACAGATTTACCCTGGTTCGGTCGCACCCATGACTTATGTCCAGCCTCAAAGCAAATACTTTATTAGAAATGTTACCTGGTACAACCTGTAGCTAGAGCACCCACTCTACACTCACCTGGCTCTCAGTACCTGCACTCACCAAAGGGCTCAACAAGATTAATCCTGGTATATGCTCTCACTTGACTAGTCCCAACTAGTCAAGTCCCTCTTGTCGAGCACCCACTATACAAGACCCCAAAAGTATCACAAATACAGTAAAGTTTCCCTTACAGAGATCGTTACACTATGACACGAATATAAAGAGTAAAGTGTTTAGAAATGCTCAGTTCGTGTCCTTGTAGTCGTCTCTGTCAATCAGCACGTTGTCAGCTCCAATTTGATGCAAACGGTGTCTCGATTCGACTCCTAGATCTCAGTCTGTAGCTCTTTGAAGTCAAGTTTACAAGTAGGTCTGTGCGTAAAGTAATTCAGTTCAAAACTAAATTGTATACGGTCTGTGCACACATCAATCCCCTTAAAACAATAATCCACGTCAGCACGGCCTTCTTGCGTTTGTTTTCGATTTCATGCGGTCGCCACGTCAGCAATTAACTTCGTTTCGTATTAGGGCATGCAGCGGCATAACTCCGTCGACTTCGCCGGCGACTCTGCGTGGAGATCAACTTCAGACGGCGGCGGCTAACTCCGATGAGCGGCTGGATGGGCAAGCTCTCCACGGCGACTGCTCCTCACTTCGACAGCGAGCGGATGACGGTGACACAACTCAGACGACGAGAGCGGCAAGGCGGTGAGCGTTCGTGCAGAGGTTCGACCTTGACGACGTGGGCTCTCCGGCATCGAGCTCTCTGTGACAACGCGACGGCGGCTTGCTGCGTCGACTCCGGCTGCAACGACGGTGGAACGATGAAGCTTTGGTGGTGATTGTCTCGACTCAGTAGCACGAGAACTCCGACGGTGACTCGGAGATCGACGACGGGCTCTTCGACTTCTCAACTCCGACTGCGAGGATCAGGGGCACGTCGACTATCTTGTTGGCAATGCTCGCGTGGATAACGATGTCAGAGAGCTGTTGCGTGAGTTGTGGGACGAAGGAGATGGGAACGGCAGCATGATGATGCTTGAGGATATCTCGAGGTTGCACATTGCTTGCGGCAAGGTGATGTTGCCTCTGCACACCTTGAACTCCCACTCCTTGAAGATGATGTTGCTTAGAGATATTGAAGGGGTTGGAGTCTTGGGCTTGAAGGTGATAGCTTGGAGATGTAGATAAATATTGGCCTTTTGCTATGAAGATGTCTTTGTGCCCAGAGAGCCATACGGCAGGGAGAAGATTGTGTGCTAGGATGAAGGATGCTGAGCTTTGCTTTGGAGATGAAGGATAAACGCTATTTGCAGCAAAGACTCTTTTGGCTCTGAGGAAGCTTGCGGTACTATGGGAGTTTGCAATGGGTGCGTGAGTTTTTCTTGTAGAAGTTTTTCTTGTGGCCGCACTAGGGTTTCGTTGAGTTGTCGCGCCGTCTCTTGGTATTTGGAGAGGGATTTTTATAGGAGAACTTGGAGTATTGTGCAAGGAGAGAATCACTCAAATTCCTCAAATGTAGGAATTCAGGTTTGTATTTGATTTGTAATGGGATTTGAAATGGGATTTGGATAATAGCAAATATTTGCCAATCTAACTAATTGATTTGAACAAATCCCAAATTGATTCCATCTTTCTCCATGTTGACCAAGTCAAATTGCTTTGTGTATAGCTCTTTGACCAAGTACATTAGCCATGTGGATAGCAATTCCTCCAACGCTTAGAATAACGACTTTGCCATTCCTGAAACACACTTAGCACACACGTTAAATAGTTCGCGCACGTTTATCATCATCAAACTAGAGTTTCTAGATCGTTGCGTCCAACAATCTCCCCCTTTGATGATGACAAACCAATGAAAGATTTGAGCAATTAGATAGGTGTGAGTGAAGTGTGATGAGGGGTGTAATACTTATGATGTATACAATGAGACAAATCATTACTAGCATGGACACAATATAGCAATGATGAAAAGCATTCTCCCCCTATTTTCAAGCTCCCCCTTCATCAGATAATACCATATTTTCAAGCTCCACCTTCATCAAACAATACCAAACAATCGCAAACATAATACCAAATCTTTCTTTCTTTTTTCCCCATTTGTTATCATCAAAAGTGGGCTAATGAAGTCACCAAATATCACATGCAAAAATAAAGTATTATTGAGTATAGTTAGCACTTGCTTGTATTTCCTACAAAGTAGACAATTCAAGTTGAAAGAAAATCATAATTTAGACTTCACCACCAATGTGTTAGTGTAATAATATAAACACTGAAGTACAAATGGAGATTCAGTTTAGAACATCAACCAAATCAATCCACATTTTCCAATTAACATGAATTTCACTAGTATTGATTTTTCCCACCTCATTAAAAATGAGTTCAAGGTACCAAACCCCAAAACATAGCCTATAATGACTCTTAGATGCGGGTTGGCATTGCTTGACGAGTAATTTACACCAACGCTAAAGATTACCCATAAAGCATATGTTGGATCCTCGTGGGCAGTGTATTTGCCATGAATTGTATCCATTTTTCATACGAAGAAATTTTCATGTTTTTTTTCATAGTCATTTCTTTTTGTGCTCAATTTTTATTCATGGCAATACACATCATATCCCTTAGATAATTCAGTTTTTATTCATCCTACATTCACTTTCCAACGTACATCAAAAGAATCTCCAAAAGTACTAAAAGTTTAGTATTCGTGGAAGTGCGTATGTAGGTGTAGAAATCAAATTAATCATTTCATGGAGCATGTCATGACTACCAAATAGTTTCTAACATGCACATGTAGCTATAACAATAATACAGTGATTTCTACAAGGATATGAATAAACATTCAAGAAATATCACTTATAATGAATCATAAAGAGGTATTCATTAAGTACATTTTTTTTATTTTTGGGTTTTCAATTTTTTTTGTTTTTCTTTTATAAAGAACTAAAAACAAACCTAAAAAGCAAACAAACAAGCACACAAACAAAATTAAGTCAAGCACACACAAAAATCTATGAAGGTATGCAATGAATTTCAAAGAAAGAGATATACCTTCGCGTTGTCGTTTGGCTATGGAGCTATATAATGAAAACGTCCAATTCAAAACTCCTCGCCAAATCTTCATCGCACCTACACGGTAGATGCTATGTGTAACCTTGGAATCCAACAAGGTCTACTCATGTTAGCCAATAAAGTTTTAGGAACCCACACGTGTTTAAACTTTTTTTTCGTGTTCCTAAACTTGCAATTATAAGATGTATGACCAACACTATCACAAGTAAAGCACTTTGCACGCATATTTTTGACAATAGTAGGCACATTGTGAATTTTCTCAAATTTTGGCTTTTCAATATTTTTCAAACCAAATCCAAGTCCTTGTCTATTATTACCATATAATTGATTCTCTAAAATAGTATACAATGATTGTTTTCCTATAGAGAATTTCTTAATGGACAATTTAAGACTAGAGACTTTGGATTTTAATAGTGCATTCTCATCCTCAAGCAAAGTACACTTAAAAAATCTTTCTTGTTTTCCTCTTCCTTCTTTTCAAACTCAATCATTTTTCTTTTAAAATCATTATTCAACATACTGAATTTATCATTAAGCTCTCTAATCATATAATCTTTTTCAATTTCGAGCTTAATTAAATCTTGCTTAAGCATGCTAATATCATTCAATAAGGAAGGGCAAGAAAGACAAATAGCTTTTTCTTGCAACCTAAATTTTTCATTCTCCAACAAAGCAATGGTAGAATTACAAGCAAGAAGTTTTTCTTTTAAATCAGCCGTTTCATGAAACATGTCACAATTTTCTTGTTGTAATTCACCATTAGACTTTTTATAACCTTCTAAAGCAGATTCTATGTTCTCAATAACATCCTGCATATCATCAGTAATACATCGTTGCCTATCAAGTTCAATTTGCATTTCTTTACTCAAATTTCTAATATCAACTCTATTGGTGCAAGATGTTACCTCATCCAATTCTCCCATCAGGCAGAGGAAGGTGAAAGCTACAACCTCCTCATCCTCATCCTCAGCTTCGATGTCCATGTCCCATGTTAGCATTCTGGCTTCTCTTTTTCCTTTTGCAACTTGAGCGGTCTCTTGTTTGCAGTGCTTCATATAATGTCCCCTCCTCTTGCATTTGAAACATATGACATGGTCAGTAGCAGTCTGCTCAGAAGATTTTTTTAGCAGAATTAAAATTATTGGAACGATTAAACCTGTTTGCATTTCTGCTCTTCCGTGAGGAGTTCTGATGAATTTCCTGAAATTTCTGACCATCAGCGCCATTTCCTCATCATCGTTATCTTCACTAGCTTTCAGAGCTAGTGGCTTTGGAGCTTTTTCCTTCTCTCCTCAGGATTCTCTCTAGTTTCAACATTCTACAACTCAAGCTCGTGGGACATTAAATTACCTATTAAGTCCTCCACCCTCATCTGAGATAGATCTTTCGATTCTTGGATGGCGGTGACTTTAGGCCTAAATGAGCTTGGCAGCGTTCTTAATATTTTCCTTATATGTTCAAGGCTAGAAAATGGCTTACCGAGGGAGCTGGATTTATATACGATGTCCATGAATCTCGCGAACATCTCCTTGACAGACTCAGACGGCAGCATGCGAAAACTCTCATATTCTATACTCAGCAGCGCAAGTCTAAACTCCTTCACATGTGACGTTCCCTCACGCGTCACCTCCAGCGTATGCCATATTTTCTGCGCAGTTAGACAATGTGAGATACGATTAAATTCAGATTTATCTAATGAACAAATAAGCGCCTTCATGGCTTCATTATTCAAGGAAAATCATTTTTTATCATTGTCATCCCATTTATCTTCAGCTTTCAACATTTCAGTATCTTGGATTGTAATCAAGGGAGGACTATAGCCTTTTTCAACAATATTCCATATATTATAATCAACAGCAGCTAAGTAGATTTTCATTCTAGTTTTCCAATAAGTATAATCTACTCCATTAAATCTAGGGGTCGTGATATAGACTGACCTTCAGCAAAAGCATACTCGCTAGAGTCAGACATGGTTAATTCTAGGCTAGATCCAATATCATGCTTTGATACCACTTGTTGGATCTGGATCTAAGCCTAAGGGGGTGAATATGCTTATAAAAATTCTCGTGCAACCCACGAGAAATCACACGCAGTTATAATCACATGCAGGGTAAATAATAATAATCAATCATAGATGCAATCAGATTTACTCTGGTTTGGTCGCAACCACGACCTACGTCCAGCCCCGAAAGCAAATACTATATTAGAAATGTTGCCTGGTACAACCTGTAGCTAGAGCACCCACTCTACACTCACCTGGCTCTCAGTACCTACACTCACCAAAGGGCTCAACAAAACTAATCCTAGTATATGCTCTCACTTGACTAGTCCCAACTAGTCAAGTCCCTCTTGTCGAGCACCCACTAGACAAAACCTCAAAAGTATCACAAATACGATAAAGTTTCCCCTACAGAGATCGTTACACTAACACACGAATATAAAGAGTAAATGGGTTTAGAAATGCTCAGTTCGTGCCGTGTAGTCGTCTCTGTCAATCAGCATGTTGTCAGCTCCAATCTGACGCAAACAGTGTCTCGATCCGACTCCTGTATCTCAGTATGTAGCTCTTTGAAGTCAAGTGCACAAATAGGTCTATGGCAATTCAGTTCAAAACTAAATTGTATACGGTCTGTGCGCACATCAATCCCCTTAAAACAATAATCCACGTCAGCACAGCCTTCTTGCGTTTGTTTTCGATTTCATGCTGTCGCCACGTCAGCAATTAACTTCGTTTCGTATTAGGGCATGTAGCGGCGTAACTCCATCGACTTCGTCGGCGACTCTGCGTAGAGATCAACTTCAGACGGCGGCGGCTAACTCCGATGAGGGGCTGGATGGGCGAGCTCTCCACGGCGACTGCTCCTCGCTTCGACAGCGAGCGGATGACGGCGACACAACTCAAACGACGAGAGCGACAAGGCGGTGAGCGTTCGTGCAGAGGTTTGACCTTGACGACGTGGGCTCTCCAGCGTCGAGCTCTCTGTGACAACGCGACGGTGGCTTGCTGCGTCGACTCTGGCTTCAATGACGGTGGAACGGTGAAACTTTGGCGGTGATTTTCTCGACTCAATCGCACGAGAACTTCGACGGTGACTTGGAGATCGATGGCGGGCTCTTCGACTTCTCCTCAACTTTGACTGTGAGGATCAGGGGTACACTGACTATCTCGTTGGCAATGCTCGCGTGGATAACGATGTCAGAGAGCTGTTGCATGAGCTGTTGTGTGATGAAGGAGATGGGAACTGCATCGTGATGATGCTTGAGGATATCTCGAGGTTGCACGTTGCTTGCGGCAAGGTGATGTTGCCTCTGCACACCTTGAACTCCCACTCCTTGAAGATGATGTTGCTTAGAGATATTGAGGGGTTGGAGTCTTGGGCTTGAAGGTGATAGCTTTGAGATGTAGATAAATATAGGCCTTTCGCTATGAAGATGTCTTTGTGCCCAGAGAGCCATACGGCAGGGAGAAGATCGTGTGCTAGGATGAAGGATGCTGAGCTTTGCTTTGGAGATGAATGATAGACGCTATTGCAGCAAGGACTCTTTTGGCTATGAGGAAGCTTGCGGTACTATGGGAGTTTGCAATGGGTGTGTGAGTTTTTCTTGGAGAATTTTTTCTTGTGGCCACACTAGGGTTTCGTTGAGTTACCGCGCCGTCTCTTGGTATTTGGAGAGGGATTTTTATAGGAGAACTTGGAGGAGTATTGTGCAAGGAGAGAATCACTCGAATTCCTCAAATGTAGGAATTTAGGTTTGTATTTGATTTGTAATGGGATTTGAAATGGGATTTGGATAGTAGCAAATATTTGCCAATTTAACTAATTGATTGGAACAAATCCCAAATTGATTCCATCTTTCTCCATGTTGACCAAGTCAAATTGTTTGTGTATAGCTCGTTGACCAAGTCCATTAGCCATGTGGATAGCAATTCCTCCAACGCTTAGAATAACGACTTTGCCATTCCTGAAACACACTTAGCACACACATTAAATAGTTTGCACACGTTTGTCATCATCAAACTAGAGTTCCTAGATGGTTGCGTCCAACACAAGGTTCTTGGTAAAGTTAATCTGAATGGAATTGGACTTCTAAGCTTAAGAATGTGTTGCATGTTGAAGATCTCAAAGCCAATCTTATTAGCATCAGCCAACTGTGTGATCAAGGCTTACATACTAAGGAGAAATGTTTTGTGTTTAATGCTGATGAAGAGTGTATTCTGATGGGTCTGATGGGCAAGAGGTCCGCTGAACTGCTATCTGCTACAAGACTCTAGTACTTGTATGAATGAAGATCTGAACATTGTAGCTTCAAACAAAACACCTTATGTTGTGGCTGATGTTATAACATTTGATACGACACATAATGACGTTGCTGCAGATGTTATGACACCAGAACCAACATCTTCTCTCAACAATCAATGTGAGCAACATGCTACAAATTCTCATGAATCTTCCTCTAGAATTATCAGAGAATTAGTAGAGCAGAAAGTTTCTAGTCATGGAGTATGTTACAACATCAAGGCAACTGGCAAAGGTCTTTACAAAACCACTAGACTTTGGGAGATTTGAAGAGTTGTGGCGGGAGTTGGGAATTTGCTGCATTTGAATATGCAGTCTATAATAAAATAAAATAAAAGAGAAATAAGGGAGATAATAAGGGGCGGTATCTCGGTCTTTTCTAATCACCTTCGTTTTTCACTTCCAAGTAAAAAGATGATTCTTTAGGTTTTTCCTTCTCTTCCTACTGGCTAAAACTCAAGGTGGTTTCCGCTCTTCTCGTCGCTGTTCTTCCACCAAGTGCCGTCGGATCTTCTCCCATCTCTCCTCCAGCATGGTGCATCGTTGTTGATTCGGCTTTATCGGCCTCTTCGCCCATTCCGACGGATTTTTCCCAAATTTCGCACGCTTCTACTCCGGTTCCACCGCCGATGTCTACAATTTATGTCTCCCCGAGCTCGATTGCTTCAATGGATATTGTTCCTTTTTGGCAGACCACTATGAGGAGTAAGGTACAGTCTTCTTCCCTTAATTCCGCTGTGTCTAAGAATTTATTTGCAATATTTTGTCGTATGAGCGATACATGGAGACTCTTGATGTGTCTTGGTTTAATTGTTCTGGATTGATCATTGGAGATGTGTACTTGGATTATATTGGAGGGCAGCTATAAAGTATTAGATTTGTTGATGTGGACATACTTTTACTGTCGAACACTGAGTCTGGTTTCCCATCTTCCCTCTATGATGTTGACTGAGATTGTCATCTTGGATGACTCAGTTTCTTCCAAGTCTATATCTGATGGTGTCTGTGCACATCAGAAAGCTGATGCAGATTCTTCAGATCCACATGGTGGAAAAAGTCCAGAACATGCAGATTCTTCATATTCTTCCTGATGTCATCTTGTCAGATTCTATTGTTGATGAAGGAGTTTCCCCTGCTGACCATCATGTTATAGATGATGTCATGAGACATGAGCTGACACCTCATGATAGCTCAAGTGATTCTCCTGCTGCTCATGTTATAGAACATGTGATATAAGACACGACATTCGCTTATACTCCACGTGTTGCTCCAGCTATTTCTGGTTTGAGCATCCTTTACCCGATTCAATGCCTCCATCTATTTCACACTTTCGAGCTGACATTGCCATTTATGAAGCAGAATCCAGAGACATTGCTCGTCAGAGTGCTGTTTTACAAGATCAGAAGACTACATTTGACAGTAGAGCTCAAGCTTCAAGGGGTATTTTGGTGTCTTTTCGTCCGTAGGCACCTCTGATACTGCTCCGGCTCCAACTATGGCTTCTTGAGGTATCCATTTGGCTTATTGTGGCTCAAAAGGAAAGTATTATCTGTGGTGCCTATGGTGCTTGGATTGTGCCACTTAATACCAAAGGAAGAGAATGTTGGGTTGATTTTCTGTTGATATATGTTGGCATTAGTAGCACTAGGGCTGTATTGTTTTGTCTAAGGAATCTGACCATGTTTTGTACATGTTGTGAGCCATGTTATGGGTAATGTTATATGACATCATTCATGACATGTGAGATTCGACTGCAGAATCTTTGTTTTAGAATTTCCAGATGGATTCGACTGCATGATCTTTAGTACAGATTTTCCAAATTTATATTATCACCCAGTATCGCGCCCAGAATCTGTTATTTCCTATTGTCACCCAGAATCTCGCCAAGAATCTAGTTGTTGCCTAATTTGTTAGGAGGAAATAAATGCTGAGATTATTTGGTTCTATTTACCCGAAATAGATCCTTAATTGATGGGCGGAGATAACTGATTTAAAGGTAAAATCTCGGTGATTACTTGATTGATGAACGGTAATATTCGTTTGAGATTTTATAGGACTATTTACCCAAAATAGCTCCTTAATTTATGTGCGGAATATCTGCTTAAGATTTTATGGTTCTATTTTACCCGAATAGATCTCCTACCTTGGTTGGTTGGGATAAAAGGCCATCAAGGAGATCGGCTAGGGTTAACCTTTTAGAGATTGGTTCATTATCCTGGGAAGGAGGCTGACTGCTTTGAAAGTAGGGATCAAATGGAGTTTGATTTAGGTCAGTTTTTGCAAGTGGATCTTGCTGGAATTACTCCACTTTCTCATTCTGGTGAATGTGGCTGACGGCTACGAAGGTACGGATCAAAAAGAGTTTGATTCAGGTCAGTTTTTGTTGCAATAGGATCTTGCTAGTGTGTTGATTGGAATCACATATTGCAGGTTGTATTGAGGGGAGCGAGTTCTCCCAATGGAATTGCAACATTAGTGATTGTAATCGTTTTTGAAAATAATGGATTATCTTTTTCTGGGCGTGGGCCCCGCAGATGTAGGTGTGCGCACCGAACTGCGTTACTAATTTCTGTGCGTTCCTTGTGTTTTTCGTATATGTGTTCATATTCATGTGATTACTTCTTAGATACTAACATTTCATTGTAAAATATAAATAATATGTCATGCCTTAATTAGTATTCGTATGGTGGACCTAAGACTTGTAGCAAATGTGTATCTCTACTATAAATTAGACATGAAGGGGAGAAGGCTGATTAGGCTCTTTTCGTTCTCGTTCTCTTCTTAAACAACCTTTTCTCTAACATTAAGAAAGCGTCCAGGCTATCTATGCCTTGCTGCTATAAAAGTAGTCTAGATCCCTTGATGATACTTTACAAAATATTCATGTGTGCGACCTTCTTTAGAAGAATGAAACAAAAGGGTATAAGCATGTATTCTTATACCCGACAAAAATCTTAAATTCCACTTTGTAGTTAATGTATGGTTCTTGTAACCAAAATTATTCTTATACCCAAAATGTTAGTTCCTAATTTCCTAACAAACTTATGAATTGTTTACAAAAAACTTTGTTGTCTCTTCACGTTTTCAAGAAGAGAAAATTTAGAAGATGAAGATGTAGTGCTTCATTAGTCCTCTCTCCTTTTTATAATATTAGAATTACCCATATTACAAGTCTAGATAAATTTAGATCCACCATCAATATACTAATTACCTTCATTTGCATATCATACATTTAGTATGCTAATTAAGCACAAGATGATTTATATTTAATACATGTTATAATTCTAACACTTCACATTAAGCTGGAGCATAGAAATTGATCGTGCCCAGCTTGTCACATAAAGAAAAGAACAGTTCAGATGATGATACAGAACTCATAGGCATCATAGAACACATATGCAATAGAGAACATATAGACAGTAGTAGACACAGAACCCATAGTGTTAACCCCCCCGTTTTCTCTCTCTCCCCCTCTTTTTCCCTTTCGCCTCTCATTCGCCCCGCTGGCCCTCTCGACAAGCCCTTAGGGCTTCGACGCTGTCGCCGCAACGAAGAAGCCTCGAGGCCTTCATTCTATCTCTCTCTTCGCACGCACGCAGCGAGCGCCACCAAGCCTCGAGGGCTTCGATTAAGGGCCCCCTCCCTCTCTTCTCTCCTGCATCATGTAGGACCCGCGATGGAGACTCCCGCCGCCGTGGGGCCCCCGATGGGAGTCTCGCCGCCTTGTCACTTGACTGTAAGCACGATTGAGGCGGTTGGCTCTCTATTTAACCACTCTTCTTATCCTCCTCCTTGCTGAAGCTCGGTGAATATCTCCTCCTTTTCGAAGCTATTTTCCTCTGATTCTTCGGCTTGATGCTTTTGGGTTTTACTGTGGCCTTTGGATTCTTAATTTTCTGATTCTCGACTCCGATTCAAGTAGAATTTATCTCCTCTCTCGCTGTTTTGATTTTGATTCCTTGGAAGATGATGATTTGGGGGTATGATTAGGGTTTTATTGTCCCTTTTGCTATTTCATGGGGTCGGACGCCCTCGCCTACTTGTGTGGGGTCCAAGGGCTGTCGTTGGGGCTGTTTAGGGGGGTTCGGTGGCTCCTCCCTCGCTGTTTTGGTTCCGTTGGGGCTTTGCTTGCTGGTCGGTGCTCCTCTACTTGCTGTTTGGGCTTCTCCTTGCTTGCGGCTTGGTTCTTGCTTATTGACTTGGCTTCGTGGGTTGCTGTTGTACTCGGCTGGTTTCTTCTACTTGTTGATTTGGGTTCAGTTGGGTCCCTTGCTCGCTGGTTGATTTCTGCATGATATTACTTGGGTTGTGAGCCCCGTTCCCCAACGGATTTGGTCGTTAGCCCATATTTCCTTACTAAGAACTCCGTGGACTTTGCCGTAGTTACGAGTACCCCCACTGTGTGATGAGACGACCCCCGTTCTGATCCCAAATGGCCTAGAACCTCTACAGCCATGATGTGTTAGACTTTTGGGCTTTTATTATTATTTTCAGATGTTGCTTCCTTTGTTTAGTTGAGTTGATTCATAAATACTTGCTGCTTTATTTACAGTTCAGTTTTGACATGTCATGCCATAAGAAACATTCATGCTATTTATTACTTGCCAGTATTATTATTGTGTTATCTCTTGCGCTACTAGTACTCCGAGGGTTATTGTGATTCATTGTGTTGGTCTCTGGGTTGTTGCACTCGACAGTGGAATATCTTGAGCAGGATTCTTGACAGGAAAGGTTGTCTCATGACCGGACGACGCAGTCGTCCCATATTGCACCTTATGACACCACACGACACTAATAACTAATAAAATGGTTATTTTCTGCTTGACTCACCGGGTTTGGAGAATCTTATGATTGGAGAGTACGGGAGCGACTGGGACCTGATCTATAGCTCCCTTGTTAGGGGGGACGTCCATCTTGATGGGTCCTGGAGCCCACCACAGGCACAATGCCACAGTTCTTGTAGGTTTTGCAGCTTACAGTACAGTACTTTATACTTTTGGACTCTGCCCGGGGTCGCACCCTCGCGGTTAAAGTAGCTCCCAGATGCTTACTGTACTCCTCATAAGTCACGGCCTAGGATTGGTTCACTTTAGTTAGTGCCTTCTTTACAGTAGTTGTACTCATTTTAACCGTCAGGACATCTCTCCTTTTTGTACCCTTTCTGTTGCTGTTACATCGTTTTTTGTACTTACTCTTCAGTGGCATGTGTTTGTGGATTCCAGGTCAGGTTACTTCTCTGGTTAGTGCTGTCATATCTGTGGCTGTCTTGCTTCCTTTCGTGCACCCTTACTTTCCTTGTCTCTTGTTTAGATATTGTCTACTCTATTGAGCGCGATGCGCCTTTTGTTGCCCACTAGGTACGAAGCGCAGGATCATCCAAAGGCGGCTGAGGACAAGGAGTTGGAGCTTCTCTATAGGTCTTGAGAGGAGTCAGACCTCCAGTTCGGGGTGGTTGAGCCTTGACGTAGCAGCAGGTACATGTTCCATTTACGTTTCAACAGTAGTACAGCTTTTTACTTGTCTCTTTCCTTTCCGGTTTTGTGTTATTTTTACTGCCTTTTCTTTATTTAGAACTGTGTAGCTGGTCATGTCTAGAGTGTCCCCTTACTTTTTGCACTGCTCCACATTGACTTCACTGGCACCTGCAGGACCTGCACACTCGTGTTTCAATTGTAGTTGCACCCGCCGGGAGGTGGGGCTTACAAAGTGGTGGCCCATGTAGGTCCGCGCAATCGCTTTGTGAACAGTCTAGAGCAGGCAGGAGTGTGATGCTCGATTGACTCACTCTTGCTTTGTGGATGCAAGTGTGTATATACACGAGAGACGTAGATCGTTCAGGAGAGCTGATCACTCCTTATTTTACACTTTTTTTCCCGCATGTTTGCATGCCATTTGGATCGCCCAAATCATGTTTTTCACGATATATCGACGATATTGCGATGCTTTTCACGATTTGTTGTTTTTGTCGCATTTCAGGTGATTTGGAGCGATTTGGAGTGATATCGAGATACGCCTACTCCAGAGTGTCGCCGACGACCTCCCCGAGGGGTATTTTGCTGTTGGAGAGGAGCGGAAGAAGAAAGAACGTCGCATGAGCGACGAGGAGGCCAAAACAAGCTGTTTGGGCATTTTTGGTGTCTCACTCGGCCGAGTGAAGGAGTCACTCGGCCGACCAACGAGACACCGCTCGGCCGACCAGATCGGATACGTTTCATACGTGCACTCGGCCGAGCGACGGAGACCACATCGGCCGAGTGACGAGATCCCGTCCGCCCGAGTGGCGCCCAGACGAAGCCATTCAAAAATCGCCAACTTACTGTTTTTCGGCTGCCTGAGCTTCAGAAGACCCACTCGGCCGAGTGGATAATCCCGACCGCCCGAGTACCAAGAAGCCATCGGCCGAGTGACGACAACCCACTCGGCCGAGCCGCCCCCGAAGTGAAGACCCCTGAAGATCAAGACTTACTGGAAATTTACAGGGTTTCTCACTCGGCCGAGCGACTTTTGTCACTCGGCCGAGTGCGACGCGCTGCTTGTAGCGAAAATTGCGGATTTCAGGCTGCGCAGGGGTATTTTGGTCATAGTTTTTGGACGATTTTGGGGGGTATTTAACCCCTGTTTTTACCCTAGTTTTGAGAGCTTTTCTCTTAGATTTTTTGCAGCTTTTTAGATTAACTTTTAACTTTATTCTTGTGATTGGAGAGGAGACAAAAGTTGATTTTTGTTGGATTATTTGAAGAACTCAATTGGTTTGCCTCTCTCTTCTCTAAAAATTCCATTTTTATTGCTTATCTCAATATTGTGATGAATTCTCTTGTTTATTTCATTGATTATTTTTGTGTTTGCGCTATGAATTGTGAGTAGTCTCCACGTCTTGGGGCGTGGGGATGAACCCTACAAGCCCAATTTCATATTTGTGATGAATTGGTAGAAATTTTGCTAGAATTGCTATTAGGGATTAGTTTGGGAGCGATTTACTACGGATAGCTAGGAGGTCATACCGATTGGGATTTGCAAGAGATTGGATCCCAATTCGATAGGAAACCCTAGAAATCCGAATTGGGTTGGAATCGAATTTTCGTAGTATCGGTTTGCAAGAGATTGGACCGATACTAGGGTTCCCGGTTGCAATTCCGTGCCGATACCCGTTTGCAAGAGATTGGACGGGTAAGAACTATCCCAACCTAGGTCGTGGGCCGAGTTTGCAAGAGATTGGGCTCGGTGCGCGATTGAACGATGATGTTGATCCTAATGCTAGCTTCCCTAGGCTAGGGTTTGCAAGAGATTGGACCCGAACCTAGGATAGCTATAGACCGGCAACAGCGCGAGAGCGTGAGCTTGGTTCTACATTCAGTTGCAACTAGTTCATCCAAAATCTTATTTCTAGCAATTTTGATACCGATGAACCACATTGACGAGATACGGTGAGTAGCGGGAATTCCCCATTCCCTAGACGTTCTTTATTTGATTTGATATTTCCGTACTTTGTCTGACGATTGTGACAGGATCGCCAAAGGCAAATCTCTCTCTTCTTAAATAGCCAGGTTGATTAGAACAAGCACGGTCATTCGTCCTCCCTGTGTTCGATAACCCGCTCGCCGCTATACCGTGCGCTTGCGGTAAAACTACAACCGTTCTTTGGGTTACATTCCAGAGCGATCAAGTTTTTGGCGCCGTTGCCGGGGAAGGAATTTTGACGGTGTTCGGCATCGACCACCCGGTTATTTCTTCTTTCTCTCTTTCTTTACTTTCTTCTATATCTTGTTGTAACTTTGTTCGCAGCCCTATTTGCATATTCTCCCCGTATTTTGCATAAGATCTTAACAGGGAGAATGGAGGATGCAATGTCAACAATAGAACTCAGTCAGGAAGACTATGACTCCTTCACAGACCTCCTTAAGGAGCTTGTCGACGAGGTCCACGCTACCGGAGCTTTCGCTATCGATGTCAAGGACCCCGACGAACAACTGTTTGCTAGTTTTGTGATGGACCAGGTCTCCCCGGAGGAGACTATCGGGGGCAATGTCAGAGTTGACGTGATCGACGACAAATTATATTTCGAAGACGGTAGAACAAATGTCGAAGAACACTATACTCCCGAAGAATCCTTCGAGCAAACCGACATTCAGGGAGTTACACTCTATGACGCTCACTCTTGCTTTTATGAATCGTCTGATGTGTTTCTTGATTCCAGGCACGAACCAGAGCAGAGTGAAGGTTTTGGCGATGCTAGCACAGAATCGGAGAGCGCCTATTTCGATGCCTCGTCCTCACTAAGTAGTGAGTCTGACTCGTCACAAGAGAGCGCACCACCTGAACATGAGCTAAACCCGGATGACAAGGAAAAAGCCAAACTCATGCGAGCTGATGAAGTGGAAGGAGCAGCGCCTCTTGAGGTAGAACTTAAACAATTACCTCCGAATCTAAGGTATGCCTTTTTGGGTAATAAATTAACTTTCCCGGTGATAGTCAATTCCCACCTCACACAAGATCAACTTGAAAAACTCCTAGACGTTCTTAGGAGCCACAAAGATGTCCTGGGCTACACTATCTTCGATCTAAAAGGGATAAGCCCTAGGCTTTGCACGCATAGGATCCATTTGGAGGATACCGACGCCACCTCCATAGAGCCTCAAAGGCGGTTAAACCCGAACATGAAGGAGGTGGTTAAAAAGGAAATCCTAAAATTGCTAGACGCCGGTATTATTTATCCTATCTCCGACAGTAGGTGGGTTAGCCCCGTTCACGTCGTCCCCAAGAAAGGGGGGATGACAGTCATAAAAAATGAAAAAGGTGAGCCCATATCTACTCGCACCGTCACGGGATGGCAAATGTGCATTGACTATAGGAAACTCAATAAAGCCACCCGAAAGGACCATTACCCATTGCCCTTCATTGATCAAATGCTTGAACGCCTAGCAAAGCATAAATACTTTTGCTATCTAGATGGGTATTCGGGATTCTTCCAAATCCCTTTGCACGAAGACGACCAAGAAAAGACCACTTTTACTTGTCCCTACGGCACCTATGCCTACCGTAGGATGCCGTTTGGTCTTTGTAACGCCCCCGCCACTTTTCAGAGGTGTATGACATCTATATTTTCAGATTACATTGAAAATATTATGGAAGTTTTCATGGATGATTTTTCGGTTTATGGAAGTGAGTTTGACTCTTGTTTGGCCAATCTCACTAAAGTTCTTAAAAGGTGCCAACAAAACAATCTCACTCTGAATTGGGAGAAGTGTCACTTCATGGTCACAGAAGGTATAGTTCTCGGGCATCTTGTCTCCTCGAGAGGAATTGAGGTAGATAAAGCAAAGATTGAGGTAATCGAAAAACTTCCTCCTCCTATTAATGTCAAGGGCATTAGAGGCTTCCTTGGTCATGCGGGGTTTTACCGCCGCTTCATCAAGGATTTCGCCTTGATTGCCCGGCCACTTACTTCCTTGCTCGCTAAAGATACTCCTTTTATTTTTTCAGGGGAATGCTTGCAAGCCTTCAACACCTTGAAGGAAGCACTAGTTTCCGCGCCCATCATACAACCACCGGATTGGAGCCTTCCCTTTGAGCTAATGTGTGATGCTAGTGACCAAGCCATTGGAGCGGTATTGGGACAAAGAAAAGATAGGAAGCTTCATGCGATATACTACGCGAGCAAGACATTGGATGACGCGCAGAAAAACTACACAACTACCGAAAAAGAGCTTCTAGCGGTCGTCTATTCCATCGAGAAGTTTCGCTCCTACATCCTAGGTTCCAAGGTGATTGTCCACACCGACCATGCGGCGTTGAAGTATCTTTTGAACAAGAAGGAAGCCAAACCTCGGTTGATTAGGTGGATACTCTTGTTGCAAGAATTTGATTTGGAGATCAGAGACAAGAAAGGTACGGACAATGTCGTGGCGGATCATTTGTCTAGGCTCATTCGCGACAAGGAGGATGAGAGTTTGCCTATCGACGACACATTCGTGGATGAGAGGCTATATGCCATAAGGACCGGTGAAGTTCCTTGGTACGCGGACTTCGTCAACTACTTGGCTTGTGGAATCAAACCGCATGGGATGCCCACGCATCAAAAGAGGAGATTTCTGCATGAGGTCCGTAGCTATTTTTGGGAAGATCCATACCTTTTCAAGATATGCAAAGATAGTGTCATTCGTAGGTGTGTTTCTAAAGAGGAGGCAACGTCTATCATTCTGCATTGCCACGGTCTACCATGCGGAGGACATCATGCCGCCTCTAAAACAACCGCTAAGATCTTGCAGAGCGGATTCTTCTGGCCAACAATGTTTAGAGACACCCACGCTTTCGTAAAGGGGTGCGATAGATGCCAACGGACCGGGAATATCTCCAAACGCAATGAGATGCCAATGAGGCCCATCCAAGAAATTGAGCTTTTTGATTGTTGGGGAGTAGACTTCATGGGACCATTTCCGTCGAGTAATGGTAACAAATACATCCTATTGGCCGTTGACTATGTCTCCAAATGGGTGGAAGCAATCGCCACCCCTACTAATGATGCAATGGTTGTCTCTAAGTTCTTCAAGCAGAATATCTTCCCGCGTTTCGGAGTGCCTCGCACCTTGATAAGCGACGGGGGGAGCCATTTCATAGAAAACAAGTTTGAAGCCATGCTAAAGAAGTACGGGGTAAACCATAGAGTTGGCATGGCATATCACCCCCAGACAAGCGGCCAAGTGGAAGTCTCAAATAGAGAGATCAAGCAAATTCTTGAGAAGACAGTGGATCGATCTAGAAAGGATTGGTCAATGAAGCTAAACGATGCTCTATGGGCATATCGCACGGCCTTTCGCACTCCCATCGGCACCACACCGTTCCGACTTGTTTATGGGAAAGCTTGCCACTTGCCGGTAGAATTGGAACACCGCGCATATTGGGCCATTAAGACCTTTAATTACGATTACAAGAGTGCGGCGGTAAGGCGACTCTTAGACATCAACGAGCTTGATGAGATAAGAAGAGACGCCTACGAGAGCTCGAGAATTTACAAAGAAAGGACCAAGATTCTCCACGATGCCCGCATAACCGTCACAGACTTCAAGGTGGGAGACAAGGTCTTGCTCTATAATTCCCGGCTCCGTCTATTTCCCGGTAAGTTGAGGTCACGTTGGTCCGGACCTTTCACCATCAAGCACATACAACCGGGAGGAGCTTTCGAGTTGGAAAGCAAGGACGGTTCCACATTCAAAGTAAATGGTCAGAGGCTCAAACACTATTCCGAGGGAGCCCGACGGGCGAAACCAATAGAATATATTTGCTTAAGGGACGGCCGGATGATCTTTCGGACCTCTTTGATGAGGTAATTGAAGAGGCGATCCCTCACTCAATCGGCGCTCTATTCGATGAGGATTTCGAGGAAGGCCCGGATTTAGGCCAAGATGAGAAGAAAATTGATTCTCCCGACCTCTCCGCTGAAAGTGATGAAGGCGACGCTGATGTCGCAAGGATTCGAGAGCTCTGCAAGCTCTCGAAATTGAAGTCTCCGAAGAAAGCTCCGCCGATACGGAAATCGGCGTCACCGGTGAAGCCGTTGACCGGAGCAAACGCTAGCTTGGGGAGCCTCCCCCAACACTATTCGAGACGGGAGACCACCGAGGGAGAACACGCCGCCGCAACTTCCGAATCCAAGCGTTCTCCCCGGAAAGTTTGATGGGTGCATCCCATATGCACCAAACATCCCGCATTAATTGAAAATCATAGGGGGTCGAGCTCACGACCTTAAACGAGCGCTTGTCGGGAGGCAACCCGACGGTTATTGCTTTATTTTCGTTTTTCTTTTATTTTTGTTTTAGAAATTTTTAGTGTTTTGAGTCGTTCGCCCAAAAATCTTGTGATAACGGGTCCTATTTTTCCTGACAGGAGAGGGGAATGTGGTACCTATCTTTAGGAGGATGCACGAGACGACGAGGAGCGCCCCAGGAAGGCGCTCGATGCTTAGGAGGAAGATGAAATCGACTGGAGGAAGAAATACGGAGTTTAGAGCCCAAACGAAGACAAACAGCAGAAGACAATGCTCACTCGGCCGAGTATACTAGTCACTTGGCCGAGTACACAAGTTCGTCCGGCCGAGCCGCTCACGAACGAGGGAAGTCTGCTATACCCAACTCTCTGTTTATTTTCCTGATTTCAGTATAACTGCTACTCGGCCGAGTATATATTTTCACTCGGCCGAGTAAAACGGATACGCTCCTAGGGCGAGTCTTGCCGAGTAGCTTGAGCCACTCGGCCGAATGGACTTACTCCACTCGGCCGAGGGTGGCAAGGCCACTCGACCGAAGCGTAAGCGGGGAGGAATTTTCCATTGATCTCACTCGGCCGAGTGACCCAGTCACTCGGCCGAGTCGTAACTTTTCCCTATAAAAGGGGGCGGGGTCGGGCGCGTTTTTCGAAACGACGCAAACCGCAGCGCCCCGACCCTTCAGCTCCCTCGCCCGAACCCTTCGCCTACTCGCCCGACCGACGTCGCCGCGCCGCCGCTCGGCCAGCCACCGCCGGCCGAGCCGCTGCCGCTCCTCGCCCGAGTCGCCGGCGGCGGCCACGTCTCCGGCCACCTCCGGTATCGCCTATTTAGCCTATTTCTCCTCTTTTTGTGTATTTTTCGAGGATCCATGCGTTAAACGAACCCCAAACCCAAATTAATTTCTATTTCTATCTATTATATCCCTAATGCCCCATACGTTTTGAATATTACCCGCTGATATCTCCATTTCATGCGCAGGTCATTTTGGGAGCTTAGGGGAGCCCAGGGGAGCTTCTCGGGACTGATTTGGGCTGCGTGGAGGCGTCGTCTTCGCACGCTTCCATTGCTTTGCACTCGCGGCGTGTCGTGGTATACTCTTTCCTTTATTTTACGCACGCCGCACTTTTTACGCTTTTCGGCACGCGCTCGGGGCCCATATGCCGCCCCGGACACGGCCGCGGTCGAAGAGAGCTTCCGCCAAGCAGAAGAGGTCGGATGATGCCGGCCCCTCCCACGAGTTGGAGGACTCTCCTCCGCCTTCTCCCACACACCCCGTCCACCCAGCACAGCCTGCAGGCCCCGCACACCCCGCACAGCCTGCAGAGCCCGCACAGCCCATACACCCCGCACAGCCGCTCCCTGCCGCTCCACAGCCACCACCTCCGGCTCCACTTATCGGGCCGCTGGGGATCACGTTCCGGAACGACGCACACCGCGTCGCTTTCGAGCGTATCTCCCAGCGCTCGATCGTACCCTCCAGGTTTGCACACCTTGCCGACCTAGGACGCCTGGGGGTACTAGAGGGGATGCTCACGTTGTACGACAACGCGGGCTGGCGAGATTTCTTTCAGGTGTCGGCGGACACGTTTATCCGCCCGACACTTGAGGTTCTTAGTTCGATCGCCCGGACCGACGAGGGATGCTCGTTTCGGTTCATGGACCGGGAGTGCCAGGTCACTCTTGGTATGATGAGAGCCTTTTTCTCATGGCCCGATGTCCCCGGGGCCGATCGAGGTTACGCCCCCACCCATATCCCCCCACATTCCTTCGACGCCGGTGCCTTTTGGGCCCGGATTACGGGTCTTCACGCCGCCTTTGACCCTAGTAGGGCCAAGGCCTCGGCCATTGTCCATCCCTGCCTCCGTATAGCTCAGCGCCTTATGGCGACGACCTTTTTGGCCAGATATGAGCCGGGCACGATGTCCACGCCAGAGCTCTACATGCTCTACACGATGACACGGCCCAGAGCTCTATCTAGGGAGGGCGATGAGCTGGTCCCCGCCGCCGTGATTGATGTCGCGGGTTGGTTTTTAGACCGCATCATTGTATCGGTGGGCGCTCGCTCACCGATATGCTGCGGCGGCCTGATCACCTTGCTTGCCCTTATGACCGGCGAGGACTTCCCTGACGACCTGCGACGAGCACCGGGCCCCACTTCTCTGTCGATTGATGTTATGGCCCGGATGAAGATGCTTCGTCCGCACGGTGAGCGACACTGGGTCTGGCTGCACGGCCCTTACGGTGCCGATTACATGATTCTTCCGAGCCCAGCTCGGACTCAGATTGCACCGGCCCAGGTGGACTGGCTCCCTGCGATGGATGTTCTGATCCCAGCCGCATACGTGCTCGAGGCCGAGGAGGCCGAGCAGGCCCACGCTGCCCACGCTGCCCCCGCAGACCCTGTTGCACCTGCAGAGCATGCTGCCCCTGTTGACCCCGTGGCCCCTCAGCCTATCCCCGATGTTTCCGATGCTCCAGACACCTCTGTCCACACTGCTGTCGGTGTCGGGAGTACCTTAGCTGAGCCCACTTCCACTGCTTCCGAGCCTGTCACCACCACCACTGGCCCTCTGTCTGCTGAGCCCGTTTCCTCTGCCCCACCAGAGCGCCCGCCGACCATAGTTGAGTACGGAGAGCCCTCTTTTGCCACCCCTGCGGAGACCGTAGTCTCCGCCTCTGTCTCCACCGCTGCTGTATTTTCCGAGAGTGTCGTGGCGTCTATCCACACTTCTGTGCCACCGACCTCTCTGGCCGCCTCGCTGCCACTTTTGTATTCTTCTTTCGCTGCGGCTGCCTCCACTTCTCACCGTCCTGCCCAGCCTCGCACTGAGGCCAGGCCCCCACTTGCGAGCGCAGCCCCTTTTGTTCCCTTGCCTGCTGAGCCCGTCACCTACGCCACCAGAGTACGCCAGCCCCGACCTGCACAGCCCCGACCGGTGCGTCCCTCTGCACCACCTCCCCCTGACACTGTACTTCAGAGCATTCGTGCTCTCGAGGGGGCGGTGAGTGGCCTCAGAGGCGACCTTAGGACCCTGTCCTCCACCGTCTCCGCGATGGCCGGCCGTTTTGACCTGCTCCCGCAGATTCACTACTGCCTTACCCAGGTCCTGGAGCGTCTCCCCCGCGTACCCGTACCCACCCAGCAGGTTCCCACCCACACTCCCACACACACTCAGCCTGCTCGCACTCCCACACCCACCCCCGCTCAGCAGCCACCACCACCACCACCACCTCCGCCTCAGGACGGAGCCGGCGCAGCCCCACCTTCTTAGGCACTCTTGATGCCATCGCTTCTTTTTGCCGTTGTGCTGCCCGTCTCTGCTGGGTCCTGATGCACTTTTGTCCACCCCCTCCCCTCACTGTTTCTATGATACGCATTTTCTATATGTATCTTCATATATCTTTTTTGGGAGAGAGGGAGAGTTTTTGGTGCCACATCTTTATATCTGTATCACTCCTATTTCTGCATGCATCATGTCCGCATCATCTTTTCCGTTTCATTATTTTCTTATTTTTCATCATGCATGCATCCTCACTTATCCCTCACATTACTTGTCTCTCGGTGTGCCCCACTTTGCACATTGAGGACACTGTGCCATTTAGCTTGGGGGAGTGAGTCCTCACGTTCTCTTTCGATTTGCCACCTTTATTTTTAGTTTTTCACTCCGTTTTCCGCTTTTGCACTTATTTTCATTTTTTTCCTTTTATTTTACCATGCATCACGTTTTCCTCATTTTTCTGTGTGCCGCATTGTAAATATTTCTATTTTCCCTTTATCTTTATTTCCTTTTTTTTTTCTTTTCATCTCATGCTAGAGATGACTTTTCTGTGATGATGATGACGTGGAGTTAGCTTACTCTATTTGCATGCTTTATTTGTTATGTCTTGGACTTTATTTCTGATATCACATGCTATGACTTGCCTTGCATCTAGAGATAGTAACCCACACTTTTTCCACATGAAAATGGATGAAGTTTTATTATTAGCTGAGTCTGAATATTCATATGTATGCTATCACAGAAAACACACCAAGATTCACGCATTGAATGCTTATATCTGGAGTACCGATTTCTTTCATATATCACTTCTATATGCATGAATTGTACATTTCACTTCAGGATGATTGAATGATGTTAGCTATGATAAATCTGGATTAGTTAGTTTTTTTGTGATCGAAACCGAGTAGATTAGATTACCCTGCTGAAGTTGTCGTGCATGTCTTATAGAGTGAACCGAGAGATATATTTATTTCTTTCTCCATAAATCTTGAACATCATTTCTCTACTTTTAAAATCATTGGTGAATCTCCCCTTAGCGATCCTATTATATGGCATTTCCCCCACTATTAATTCCTAGCTCCAAATTTCCCGAATTCAGAAAAAAAAGGAGAAAATACTCTTGTATATCGTTATCTCTCTTTGAGTTGGGATCGTTGTGTATATATGCTATACCAAAAAAAAATAAAGAAAAAAAAGAAAAGGAAAAAGAAAAGAGGAAAAATCCTCAATAAAAGATCCCATCTCACTTTCTTTCTTTCTTCTCTCTTTTCGTGTTCATTTTTATTACTTTTGGAGCTTTATAAAAATGGGGATGTGAAAATTTTTTATGCCACCATGCTTATAGATAATCTTGGGGGAGGGAATCCATTGATGTGTGAGAGAGTGACTACTTGACGTTGCACGACAACCTAGGCTAAGTAATATTCTATACTCGGTGAGATTATTTATTTTTAGCTTTACGAAGTCCAGAAATCTATGCCTAGCACTCATTTCATGAAATCCATACTTTTCTATTCTTTCTATTCTATTGAGTGATATTCTTATACTCCTCATAGAAAGCGTTCAATTGAAAAGTGTGTAATCTGCGATTTGTATACCGCTTTAGATGATTCAGACGATGTTAATTCTAAAACTATTCCGTTTTTCATGATTATATCGTTGTTCGTGGGTTTTCTATTTCTATTTGCACTAATATACTATGATATCAAAATAAAACTCTTTGACATGTATTTTTCATTCGGAGCATGCTATGCGAGTAAGTGAAACCCACGTCCTGAGAAAATGATCTAGCAGTTTCCCTCTTCGCTTCTTTCTTTCTTCTTTGTTCTTATTTCGTTTCTCGTTCTTCTTCGTTTTTTTTTTCGTTTTCCGAATCCACCGGGTTCGCCTTTTACTTATCTTCCTCGAGGACGAGTAAGAGGTAAGCTTGGGGGATTTTGATCACTCCTTATTTTACACTTTTTTTCCCGCATGTTTGCATGCCATTTGGATCGCCCAAATCATGTTTTTCACGATATATCGACGATATTGCGATGCTTTTCACGATTTGTTGTTTTTATCGCATTTCAGGTGATTTGGAGCGATTTGGAGTGATCTCGAGATACGCCTACTCCAGAGTGTCACCGACGACCTCCCCGAGGGGTATTTTGCTGTTGGAGAGGAGCGGAAGAAGAAAGAACGTCGCAGGAGCGACGAGGAGGCCAAAACAAGCTGTTTGGGCATTTTTGGTGTCTCACTCGGCCGAGTGAAGGAGTCACTCGGCCGACCAGCGAGACACCGCTCGGCCGACCAGATCGGATACGTTTCATACGTGCACTCGGCCGAGCGACGGAGACCACATCGGCCGAGTGACGAGATCCCGTCCGCCCGAGTGGCGCCCAGACGAAGCCATTCAAAAATCGCCAACTTACTGTTTTTCGGCTGCCTGAGCTTCAGAAGACCCACTCGGCCGAGTGGATAATCCCGACCGCCCGAGTACCAAGAAGCCATCGGCCGAGTGACGACAACCCACTCGGCCGAGCCGCCCCCGAAGTGAAGACCCCTGAAGATCAAGACTTACTGGAAATTTACAGGGTTTCTCACTCGGCCGAGCGACTTTTGTCACTCGGCCGAGTGCGACGCGCTGCTTGTAGCGAAAATTGCGGATTTCAGGCTGCGCAGGGGTATTTTGGTCACAGTTTTTGGACGATTTGGGGGGGGGGGTATTTAACCCCTGTTTTTACCCTAGTTTTGAGAGCTTTTCTCTTAGATTTTTTGCAGCCTTTTAGATTAACTTTTAGCTTTATTCTTGTGATTGGAGAGGAGACAAAAGTTGATTTTTGTTGGATTATTTGAAGAACTCAATTGGTTTGCCTCTCTCTTCTCTAAAAATTCTATTTTTATTGCTTATCTCAATATTGTGATGAATTCTCTTGTTTATTTCATTGATTATTTTTGTGTTTGCGCTATGAATTGTGAGTAGTCTCCACGTCTTGGGGGGTGGGGATGAACCCTACAAGCCCAATTTCATATTTGTGATGAATTGGTAGAAATTTTGCTAGAATTGCTATTAGGGATTAGTTTGGGAGCGATTTACTACGGATAGCTAGGAGGTCATACCGATTGGGATTTGCAAGAGATTGGATCCCAATTCGATAGGAAACCCTAGAAATCCGAATTGGGTTGGAATCGAATTTCCGTAGTATCGGTTTGCAAGAGATTGGACCGATACTAGGGTTCCCGGTTGCAATTCCGTGCCGATACCCATTTGCAAGAGATTGGACGGGTAGGAACTATCCCAACCTAGGTCGTGGGCCGAGTTTGCAAGAGATTGGGCTCGGTGCGCGATTGAACGATGATGTTGATCCTAATGCTAGCTTCCATAGGCTAGGGTTTGCAAGAGATTGGACCCGAACCTAGGATAGCTATAGACCGGCAACAGCGCGAGAGCGTGAGCTTGGTTCTACATTCAGTTGCAACTAGTTCATCCAAAATCTTATTCTAGCAATTTTGATACCGATGAACCACATTGACGAGATACGGTGAGTAGCGGGAATTCCCCATTCCCTAGACGTTCTTTATTTGATTTGATATTTCCGTACTTTGTCTGACGATTGTGACAGGATCGCCAAAGGCAAATCTCTCTCTTCTTAAATAGCCAGGTTGATTAGAACAAGCACGGTCATTCGTCCTCCCTGTGTTCGATAACCCGCTCGCCGCTATACCGTGCGCTTGCGGTTAAACTACAACCGTTCTTTGGGTTACATTCCAGAGCGATCAAGAGCGCTCATGGCTTCGGGATCGGGATCTGGTTCCAGTAGTGTCGGATCCAACACGGTGTATCAGATTTCAGAGCAGGCCTTGCGAGAGTTGATGCAGGCTATACGAGAAGGGCCCAAGCAGGAAGGAGGAGTACATCAGTTTCGATCTCTTCGGCCGTTGGTTTTCGATGGACAAGGAGATGCTATGGCTGCAGAAGGGTGGATACGCTCGATCACCGTCATACTGAAGGCTGCAAGGGTACCTCCAGCGTTGTGGATTTGCATGACGAAGATACAGTTGACTAGAGGTGCCAGGGACTGGTGGGCTGCTGCAGAGGACCGTTTACCTCAGTCGATCTCTTGGGCTACGTTCAAGGAGGAGTTCGACACCCAGTACTTCTCCACAGAGGCGCAGATGGAGTTGGAGGCACAATTCATGGACCTGGAGCAGGGCTCCATGACTGTAGAGGAGTACGAAGCCGAGTTTTCTAAACTCAGTAGGTCGGTAACTTGTTGCAAGATCGCTAACTATATTTTGTGTTTGTGTTTGTTAATAATTGGTGTTTCAGGTTTGCTAAGGACACAGTGTCTACCCCTCAAGCTCGGGCCAAGAGGTTTCGGCAGGGCCTGAACATCGACATCCGCGATAAGCTGGTAGGAATCGGGCTGACGACGCATGCTGAGATGCTCTCCACAGCTCGAGAGTACGAGTACTTGCAGCGGGAGCGAGTGCGACGAGAGCAAGCAGGGGTCCCTTCCAGACGGCCACCATCACCTTAGAGGTGCCAGACTTCCACCATGGAGGCAATGGAGACGGACGCTCCCGACTTTTGGCTTGTATTATCAGTTGCTAACTGGTCTTTATTTTGTTGTTTCACGTTGGATATCTTTTGTGTTATATATATTATCTTGTTCTAGAATTCCGAGGACAGAATTTTTTCTAAGGTGTGTAGAATGTAAAGGCCCGGCCCATTGTGCCTTTAAATAACCCTCCTCGTTTTTCTCTCTCTCTCCGTCTTTTTCCCCTTCGCCTCTCGTTCACCCCGCTGGCCCTCTCGGTAAGCCCTTAGGGCTTCGATGCTGTCGCCGCAACGAAGAAGCCTCGAGGCCTTCTCTCTCTCTCTCTCTCTCTCTCTCTCTCTCTCTGCACGCACGCAGCGAGCGCCACTAAGCCTCGAGGGCTTCGATTGAGGGCCCCCTCCCCCTCTTCTCTCCTGCGTCATGTAGGACCCACGATGGAGACTCCTGTTGCCGTGGGGCCCCCGATGGGAGTCTCGCCGCCTTGTCACTTCACTGTGAGTGTGAGCGCGATTGAGGCGGTTGGCTCTCTATTTAACCCCTCTTCTTATCCGCCTTCTTACTGAAGCTCGGTGAGTATCTCCTCTTTTTCGAAGCTATTTTCCTCTGATTCTTCGGCTTGATGTTTGCGGGTTTTGCTGTGGCCTTTAGATTCTTAATTTTCTGATTCTCGGCTTCGATTCAGGTAGACTTTATCCCCTCTCTCGTTGTTTTGATTTTGATTCTTTGAGAGAGGATGATTTGGGGTAGGATTAGGGTTTTATTGTCCATATTGCTATTTCGTGGGGTCGGACGCCCTCGCCTACTTGCGTGGGGTCCCGAGGATATCGTTTGGGCTGTTTAGGGGGTTTGGTGGCTCCTCCCTCGCTGTTTTGGTTCCGTTGGGGCTTTGCTTGCTGGTCGGGGCTCCTCTACTTGCTGTTTGGGCTTCTCCTTGCTTACAGCTTGGTTCTTGCTTGTTAACTTGGCTTCGTGGGTTGCTGTTGTACTTGGATGGTTTCTTCTACTTGCTGGTTTGGGTTCAGTTGGGTCCCTTGCTCGCTGGTTGGGTTTCTGTGTGATATTACTTGGGTTGTGAGCACCGTTCCCAACGGATTTGGTCTTTAACCTCTAGTTCCTTACTAAGAACACCGTGGACTTTGCCGTAGGTACGGGTACCCCCACTGTGTGATGAGAAGACCCCCGTTCTGATTCCAAATGGCCTAGAACCTCTACGGCCATGATGTGTTAGACTTTCGGGCTTTTGTTTTATTTTCAGATGTTGCTTCTTTTGTTTAGTTTAGTTGACTCATAAATACTTGCTGTTTTATTTACAGTTCAGTTTTGACATGTCATGCCATGAGAAACATCCATGCTATTTATTACCTGCCAGTAACATTATTGTGTTATCTCTTGAGCTACTAGTACTCCGAGGGTTGTTATTGCGATTCATTGTGTTGGTCTCTGGGTTGTTGCACTCAACAGTGGAATATCTTGAGCACGGTTCTTGACATGACAGGTTGTCTCATGACCGGACGACGCAGTCGTCCCATATTGCACCTTGTGACACCACACGACACTAATAACTAATAAAATGGTTACTTTCTGCTTGACTCACTGGGTTTGGGGAATCTTATGATTGGAGAGTGCGGGAGAGACTGGGACCTGATCTATAGCCCCCTTGATAGGGGGGACGTCCATCATTCTGATGGGTCCTGAGTCCTGTGGGCAGACATGGACGTCCATCTTGATGGGTCCTGGAGCCCCACCACAGGCCACAATGCCACAGTTCTGACAGGTTTTGCAGCTTACAGTACAATACTTTATACTTTTGGACTTGGCCCGGGGTCGCACCCTCGTGGTTAAGGTAGCTCCCAGATGCTTACTGTACTCCCCCTCATAAGTCACGGCTTAGAATTGGTTCACTTTAGTTAGTACCTTCTTTACAGTAGTTGTACTCATTTTAACCGTCAGGACATCTCTCTTTTCTGTACCATTTCTGTTGTTGTCACATCGTCTTTTGTACTTCCTTACTCTTCAGTGGCATGTGTTTGTGGATTACCAGGTCAGGTTACTTCTCTGATTAGTGCTGTCATATCTGTGGCTGTCTTGCTTCCTTTCGTGCACCCTTACTTTCCTTGTCTCTTGTTTAGATATTGTCTGCTCTATTGAGCGCGGCGCGCCCTTTGTTGCCCACCAGGTACGAAGCGCTGGATCATCCAGAGCCGGCTGAGCACGAGGAGTTGGAGCTTATCTACAGGTCTTGAGAGGAGTCAGACCTCCAGTTCGAGGCGGTTGAGCCTTGACGTAGCGCCAGGTACGTGTTTCATTTTCGTTTCAGCAGTAGTATAGCTTTTTACTTGTCTCTTTTCTTTTCGGTTTTGTGTTACTTATTTTTACTGTCTTTTCCTTATTTAGAACTGTGTAGCTGGTCATGTCTAGAGTGCCCCCTTACTTTCTGCACTGCTCCACATTGACTTCATTGACACCTGCGGGACCTGCATACTCGTGTTTCAATTGTAGCGGCACCCGCAGGGAGGCGGGGCGTTACACATAGGTAGCAATGAACCCATAAGCAGTAGTAGATACAGAACCATAGACAACAGAGAGCCGATTAGTAGTAGAATAATAAAAGTAATGAAGCAGCACATTAGCAGAGTAGCAGCACCTTGAAGAGTGTATTAATACTATAATAGTGTAGCAATATTGTAACGATACTATACCAGAGCAGCAATACTTAAAAGAGTATAACATTACAATAGCGGACAATCCTTAAAAGAGTGTAACATTACAATAGCGGACTAGTAGTACCTTAAGGATTATAGCGGGATCATAATGGTATTGTAGCAAAGTAGAAGTATCGTAATGAATTTTATAGACGATAGCATTCCATCAGCAAGCAGCAAGGTAGGTATTAGTGATGAGCAATATCTCAACGTTAGCTTAATATTAGGCATATGCTGTATAATCATGCCCTAACACATACTCATGATTAATTTGATGATTAAAGTGCCAAGAACCTAAGCTTTGATATCATATTAGGGTAAAGAAAAAAAAATGTTGAACCGAAAGGAGCTACATCAGCACTCTCTTTATGTCTTATTTATAGCATCAAAATTACACGTTACAAATCTAAATAACCCTATATCCACCATTAAAACCATTAATTAAGAACATATGTACATGATACATTGTATCTAGACACTGCTAATAAAGTTCATGTTGATTCATATTTAACAAATGTTCTAATTCTAACATCTTAAAATTTCTCCAATACCCATAGGATCCTGCCCCCAGACACTCTTAGGTCTAAGATGTTGTTATGTCCATGTGATATTATTGCCACGAGGCGTGAAATGTTATACCCAAAAAGATTAGTATAACCTTATTCAAGTTTCCAATTCAAAGGGTGTTTTGGACATCTCTCGGGGATAATTTGTCCAAAGCTGCGGTATCTATATAAAAGCTGCGAAATGTATGAGACAGGTCAGAGTCACCTAGTTTCTGCTTGGGCAAAATTCACATGCCAAGATGGATTTATATCTTGTCCCGGGGAAGATGCACACTTGCATAGTATTATGTATCTATGTAGATGCAGGCAGCATGGAACAAAACCATGATAATAGCAACTGAGGTTGTTTTTCCTCTTCAGGTATGTGCTCCATCATGCCATGATTGCACAACTATGCGTGCATGGTGGGAAGAAGATGATGAGAGGAGATGGCGTTTCTACAAGAAAGTGGTTGGTAGCAGTGAGGCACCCCCCTCTCGTTGCACTCCCGAGGTAGCCCACTTCATTCTTCAGCAGCACTTCGAGGCTCCGTCAATGTGGGCAATTTTCCCACTTCAGGTAGCTAGAGATATTATTTCAATCATCATTCTGTTTGTGCTTGTGGGATAATATGATTAGACAAACTCGGTTTTATCCCATCATGTTTGTTCGCTGAAATTTTGGAATCAATGGCTTTTACTTGCTTGCTTAGGATTTACTTGCTTTGAAAGATGAATATACAATTCGACCTGCAGTGGAGGAGACGATCAACGATCCCTCAAACCCAAAGCACTATTGGCAATACCGTAAGTTGGATAACTCGTGCTTTGTTTCAGGATCATGCATTGATGGAACAATTTAAGGAACATTGTTATAACTTCTTGCTAGTGACAGATGATCCTAGTAAAGCTGTGCTTTAGAATGGAGAGGAAATACATTTTTAAAATAGATATTATCTGACAACATCCTTCTTAAACATTGATGATATCAACGTCAACATGCTTCATGATATCTTGTCATCGCAGGAGTACATGTGACACTGGAGTCCCTGCTGGGAGATAAGGATCTCTCAATGGCCATAAAAGACCTTGTGATCACCAGTGGGAGGTCATATCCTGGGATTGAATGGGTCCAAGCACAAGAGGATGATTTGAGCAAATCGACTCAGAGCTCAGCAAAGAAGCAGAATGGGAATGGGCTGGAAAAACTTGCTTCTGTTCATCTGAATGGTAAACGACTGCTGGAAAAACAGAAGCCATAATTACCATACGACTGCTGCTAAGCGATCGCTTTTGATAGCTTGCTTTTTCCCCCTATCATCATTTCATGATCCATCAGGGGCAAAATGTCGGCGAATCTACATGATAATGTGTACCTGATCAATAACCTGTTTATGCCTCAGGAATCAGATGTAAGTGTGTCAATATATCGGTTCGTGCAATAAAAGTTTTAGTGTATATATTCATGATCTGATTCATTTTGTTCCCACCATCTCTAGTAGTAGTAGTATGCACTTTTTGGTACATTCTTCTTAATAGTTAAAATTTTGAAGTTTCAGATATAATCTATGATTAATCTGAGTGGCATTCATTTTAATTGGATCTTATGATAAACAAAGTATGCGTATAAAATTCTGGGATATTCAATTCATTGGGAGCTACAGATTTTGATATAATCTTTGTAGATGTGAGGTTATTTTTGCAGGCTTCACATTAATGTCAATATATTGTGAATGTAATTTTTTTTTTGATTCATCGGAAGTAGTGAATGTAATCTTTTAGTTGTGAGGTTGGTGGATGCATGATTCCCCCAAAAAATAACAAAATTAGAAATCGGTTCTTAATTCATTCAATTTGCTACTGAAGCAGTACGTTACACAAGTACTGGAAACTGCTGAAAGCCTAGTTGTATTTCTACAACACCATATGGTCGACCACCTTGCAAAATTTACACAAACATGGTATACACCCTTCCATCTCATGAAAAATACCCTGCCCCTAGAAGCTCTCTTTTAAATTTGCTCGCTCGCTCGCTTCTTTGTTCCTCGCCGATTTTTCTCTAATAATTTCTCACTCAAATCAGAACTTGCGTGAACTCCCAAGCCTCTGCTTCAGCCCCATGCACTTCTATCATCCTGCGCCTCTGGCAACATCTGCTAAAAACTCAGATTAATTCATGCCCAGAAACAATCCCCATTCCTCTTCAGTCATCCCAATGAAAGAGTTGCAGTTGCCATGTGAACTCCCACCAGACTCATACGTTAGCTCTGGAGCTGCTACCAGGCTCATGCTCCTGGTGATGCTTCCCAATTTGGGCTCATTATTAGCTCTCTCATCATAAAATCCCAGATCATAATCGTCGTCGCATAGCCTCTTTCTTCTCCTCCTCCTCTCGGAAGTCCCGAAAGCTTCTTTGTCTTCCTGCTGTCCGATTCGACTTGGGTTGTGCTTCCCAAAAACATAGTGTTTCAGAGTGTTTCTCTCACTACAAACGCGTTGACCGTGGACAACCCGGTCAACGTGGTCAAGGGGCCCGTTTGGGTCCCTCGGGTGTGTCGAGTCGGTGTAGACGAGGCGCGAGTCGGAACTGCAGACGACGTGGATCGCGTCGGCTGGGCCGAATCGGGGTCCTCGGTCGTTGGTAGGGCGAGGGGAAACCTCGGCCCGGGTTGAGACGCTCGGCCTCGGTCGGATGTGCTCGACCTCGGCGGTCGGACGACGAGGGGTAGCCTCGATCGTCCAGCTGGTTGCGTGGTCGGCGAGGGGCGGAGGGGAAGCCTCGGCCCGTGGATCGGATGCGTAGACGAGAACGCTCGTCAGGGGGTCGGACCTTGGTTCCGGCCAAATCCCATCCGATGCCTAAGTCAGACAGTGATCTGAAAGAGGAGGCCCGGCGGAGACGGTTCGACTCGTGAGGAGATCGGAACGGCGTCTCACGGCGCGAGCGGGGGAGGATGGAAATGAAATGGGGGAACTAGGTCGTTGATGGAGTACCTTAGGTTCTAGATACCTGAGATGCGGTCCTTTGTCCAGTCGTCCTCCTAAACCTTTTATAGGCCTTCCGCCCTGACTGCCCCCGACCCACGTCGCTCGTCTGCCCTCGATCGTGCCCCCTGAATCCGCCCCCCCTCCCGTCGCCGCTCCCTGCGCCATGCCAGCACCTCCCCATAACGGCCATTAAGTGGTAACGGGATCGAGGGAACGGTTATCGCTGGAGTGAGTGAGTGACTCGTGCGTTGTCGGGACCGGGTCGGATCGATATTTGGGGGCCCTATATGGGGCTTTGTCGGGCGGGCCTGATCGCGCAGGTGGGCTTCCGATCGTCGGTCGGGCATCCGGGCTCGTATCTTTCGGGCTTCGTTCGGTGGGCTGTGCTTTTGGGCCTATGTTGTTGGGCCTTCGCAAAATAGACGTATCACATAGGAATGTCTAGCATTTCTTCCATGTAGCTCTAGTGCTCTACACGTACTCCGCAGCATCATCGCAATCCATCTCAAACTGAACATTTATGTTCGTCATCATCAGCTTCATTGCAGGCATCGTCATCATCGCTGATACTGTCTTTTAACAAGATGCCGATGTGCGTCTTGTTTGAGTCTTTGGCTCTCTGCAGAGGGCTTCGAGCATGCTCGGGCCTCCTTCAAGGACGCAGAACTCCCTCGTCATCTTGCTTCCAATGTCGGCCAAACAAAGGCCGGCCGCCACTGCCTACCTCAGAAAGGTGGTGCAAATGATTATAATTTGGATGACTGCCTCCTTTAAGGACGGAAGCTCGGCCCGTAGCAGTGCTGCATCCTTCAACGGGTCCAGCGCCGAGATATACTCCCTACTCCAACTCACAGAAGGGAACCGTGGTCTGCGGCCAGTGAAGTCATTCAAACTAGGGGGTCGCCGAGGAGCTCAGGCAGGCAGGGGCAATGGTCGATGTGCACAAGTTCGGCCATCGCTGATGGTGAGTTCGTGTTTGGTGCATGCTTCCGGGCTAATATGTTGCCTGCATGGTATGGCGATCAAAGTTTGAGGAGCCTAACATCAAGAATGCCAATGCGGTGGACCGAAGCCACTGAAAACCTTGAGGGACCAAGATCCCCGGCATCAAAGTCGTGGGGCACGCATCTCTGGATGGATGCCATTTTTCTTGGCGCTGGGCCAGAATGGGAGTTGATGACAGAGGATGCAGCAGCGGCGGCGGCTGTAGGGTGCAGGGCAGGATGAGAAATCTTGATTAAGGCAGCGGGAGGGACGCCAGAGAAGCGGCCGTGATCCAGGATGTAGGCAGCAACTTCACGCATGCCGGTCTCCGTGGCATGAATGGAAAGCCAAGACCCTGAAGGATGCTTACGGGTGGAGGCTCATTACCGACAGGCTTGATGACTGCGAAGCATTCGTTTAGGCGGTTGCGAATGAAGTATGCATCGCCAAGGCCGACAGCTGCTGGTATGGGGAGTTCCTCAGAAGCCAAGGCGATGGCGCAGTCTCCAAAATGAGGGCTTGAGTCCCGCTGGCTCTGCGGCTGCCGATGTTCTCAACACGAGGGGCAGGCTGTTGTTGATGTTGGCTGCGATCGGTGATGATGGAAGCGCTTGAAAGCATGGAGTGGAGAGGCTGTGGTGGAAGTATGGGAGATGGTGAGGGGAACAGCCACAGGAGGATGATGATAAAGGGTTCGTGGTAAGGGAAAGAGCGGAGACGGCAGCGGCGCTTCCAGGGCTTGAAGCCGTATGATGGTGGCTGTTGATGGAAGCCGATAACTACGGCCCATTGGGGATGGGGATGTGGGATATTCGACGTGACGATGAATATGCATGGGGAGAAGCGGGGAGGGGGCTTGTAGGCATGCGCATGTGCGTTGCAGTTCCTTCGGCCCTCAATTTGGAGTACGGGTGAAGGCACGAGGCAAGAGCAGAGCAGGTTTTTCTTTTTCTGCCGTATTTTCTACTACTACTACTACTACTATTTTAAGTTCTTCTTTCCTCCCTTGTCTTCTTTGGAATGTGTGTTTTGCATTTGGGACTAATTTAAATATGCAGAATTCCGCCAAATAAATTCAAACGGAAGACATCATAATACATGCCAGTGTCCCAATGGCATTTACCCTTGGCTCCCCGTGGGGAGGCCAGGGTTCGATCCCTGGCCGCCAGGGTGATCGCGCGTGCTGCTTACCGCATTTTCGAAGAACCAAAATAAAAGTTGTTAATACATGGGTTTAGTCCACAGTCCACGAAGCAAAGATGTACATATTACCTGAAGACCGAGGCCCATAAAAAATGATACGCCTCGGCCCAATAGCCCCAATGCCCACAAAGGAAGGCGGATTCTTACCTAGTCAAGGGGTCAGCTCGTATGCCTGTTGAGTCCTGCTAATCATACGGGATTGGTTAATAAAGGCATGAATAAATGGGCGAATTTTACCTTCATTACCGGAGAGGATCTCACCCTCATGAATAAGGGACCGTTATGTATTACAGAAGAAAATCATCGCATATAAATAATGACGACGAAGAAGAAATGGTTCACGCTCTAAAGGTACTGAATACTAGGTACTCTGACAATCTTATTCATTACTTTTTGTTTCAGAGTGTTTTCTCACTACAAAGCGTTGACCGTGGACAACCCGGTCAACGTGGTCAAGGGGCCCGCTTGGGTCCCTCGGGTAAGTCGAGTTGGTGCAGACGAGGCTCGAATCGGATCTACAGACGACGTGGAGCGCGTCGGCTGGGTCGGATCGGGGGCCTCGGCCGTTGGTAGGGCGAGGGGAAGCCTCGGCCTGGGTTGAGACGCTCGGCCTCGGTCGGTTGCGCTCGGCCTCGGCGGTCGGACGACGAGGGGAAGCCTCAATCGTCCAGCTGGTTGCGTGATCGGCGAGGGGCGGAGGGGAAGCCTCAGCCCGTGGATTGGATATCCTCCTGCGTAGACGAGAACACTCGTCAGGGGGGCCGGACCTTGGTTCCGGCCAAAACCCCTCCGATGCCTAAGTCAGACAGTGATCTGAAAGAGGAGGCCCGACGGAGACGGTACGACTCGAGAGGAGATCGGTACGGCGTCTCACGGCGCGAGCGGGGGAGGAAGGAGGAGAAATGGGGAACTGGGTCGTTGATGGAGTACCTTAGGTTTTGAATACCTGAGATGCGCTCCTTTTTCCTGTCGTCCTCCTAGCCCCTTTATAGACCTCCGCCGTGATTGTCCCCGACCCACGTCGCTCGTCCGCCCTAAATCGTGCCCCCTCAATCCGCCCCCCCGTCGCCGCCCCCTGCGCCATGCCAGCATCTCCCCTTAACTGCCATTCAGTGGTCGCGGAACCGGGGGAGCGGTTATCGCAGGAGTGGGCGAGTGGCCAGCGTGTTATCGGGGCCAGGCCGGATCGACATTCGAGGGGGGGGGGTCCCTTATAGGGCCTTTATCGAGTGGGCCTGAGCGCGCAGATGGGCTCTTGACCGGCAGTCGGGTGTCTTTCGGGTCTCGGTTAAATAGGCGTAACAATTGCCCCCATCGGTCGGGTTGATCGGCTTCGGCCGGTTCGGCTCGGCCGATGCGACTTCCGCCGACTTTGACAGGCTCGTCAGTTGATGCCGACTCATTTATTAGTCGTCATCATGAGTTGGTCCGTTCGATACTTTTAAGGTGCGGGCTCCGAAGCGTCGTCGGTCCTCTGATGCTGCCACGTGTAGCTGCGAGCTTATCCCCAGCGCTCGCGGGGTCGTCTTAAGTTGAGAAGCCGAGGGGTTCGTGAGCCGCCCTCGGTGGGGTCGATCGGCCTTGGCTTGCTCGGTTCGACCGCTGTGCCTCCTGGGATTCCGAGTGGCGCTTTAATCGAGGCGTGGTCATAAGTGTAGGTCATGATGAGGCGGATCGATTGGACTTCCCTTGGCGACGATTTCGAAACGCCGCCGGTTCTTCGAGGCCTGCCACGCGTTCTTGTCAGGCGCTTCGAATTCGTCCCTGTGTCCGGTATATAAGATCCCCAGCTGCGTTGATCTTCACTTCTTTCTTGCTCTTCCCATTGTTCTATGCTTTCCACAACTTGGAGTTTCCCGTCGCCTTTGCTTCCTTGTCTCCTCCAAACTAGTTAAAAGGTAATTCCTTTCTCGCTCTCGTATTATGGCTGCTCTTAGGATAGGCGGTTCTGGCCAAGGGGCGAGGGATTCTCCGGAGTCCAGGCGGGGCGGGCCCCGGCTAGTGGGATCAGGTTCCTCCGCTGGGAGTTGTCCCCTCCGAGATAAGGGGAAGGGGAAGCTGTTCCCAGACTATGCCTGTGATGACGTGGCGTCGGCTGCCGTGCGGATTAACATGCCCCCGGTTGTCCTCCGAACGCCGTCGGAGACCCCTCCTTCAGTGGCCACGGAGATCCGGGAAAGGTATCTCTGCTTCCCGTACGATGTCCGAGTTCCATTCGTCGACGAGCGGATTTGCCTTCCGAGGAGCAATGAGGTCGGCGTCTACGTCGAAATGTTCTGCCTGGGTCTTTGTTTACCGCTCAATCCCTTCTTCATCCGGGTCATGGAATATCTCATGGTGCCCCTTTGCCAGTTCACCCCTTGTTCGATTGCGGTACTGACGGGCTTTGCGACGCTCTGCTGTACCCGCGGTCTGGAGCCGTCTCTCCCCCTTCTCTTCCACTTTTATCAGATCCAGACGGTTGGCCCGGGGTCATGGCTGCAACTCCGAGCTCGCTCGAGGAGGGAGTGCCTGATCGGGCTACCCCGCTGGTCGGGGGATTGGAGTTCGAATTATGTCTTTGTGGTCTTCTTGGAGGACGCCCAGATTTTGACAAGTTGGGGCGGGTCTGTCCAGCCTCGCCCGCCGCTAGCCCTCTCTGACATTGATCAGGCAGCTGCCGCGCTGCTGTCGACCCTCC
>CM061132.1:75200221-75217221 GCA_030789695.1 Scilla litardierei | reverse complement strand
AGCGGATCTTGACTGGACAAGCACCGGACCCCAACCCCCAACACAACTAGTGTGTCGTCGTACGAATTGGACCCAGATTGCTAGAAATCAACATTGACGCATTTCATCGAACACGTGCCATGCAACCAAGTCAAATGAAACAACCAAGGATCAATCCTACCCTAACCCGTATTAGGGTTCATCAAAACTACTCAATGGTGAATAACATAAAAACAAACAACACAAAAGACATATAAACTTTCACCATCAAGCAAAATAAACACAATACAAACAATGGAGAAAATGAGAGGAAAATACTTATCTTGAGTGAATCGTCAATCCAATACAAGACTTATTGAACAAAAGACCTAATCTAAAACTAACCTAGAACTCACAAGAGAAGGGGGGGCAAAAAGCCCTAAAAACTCCTGAGAAGGACCAAGAAGAAGATGCCCTAAAAGTCGGCCAGCATTGGGTATTTATAGCCCCCATTCCGAGCCCTAACGGATCGGGTCCAAAACCACAGGAAAAACACCACCCGGTCAGATGAACCGATCGGTTGAGTTCTTGGGGTGACCGGTTGGATCATGGCGCCTTCGGGTGAAGAGGTCGGTTGGATGCCCGTGTCTTGGCTCCTAAGAATCAGCTACAGATGAACCGATCGGGTGAGAGTCACCCGATCTGTTGGCATTTGGCTCGAAAAGACAGAGAAACGGCCGCAATGAACTGGCCTGAGAACCGGTCGGGTGACATCCGCTTGAGCTCTAGCTGAGACCGGGTGGTGCACGCGTGCATCACCCGATCGGTTGACTTTGTTCAACCGATCGGGTGAGGTGCTGAATGATGCAATCATCGTCGTTTGACCCCCTGGGTCACGCGTGACTCCTCCTGTTGCACCGGGGACTTGTGATATCGTCGTTTTTATGTCCAAAATGCTAGAAATTCCTGCAAAATACCAAAAACACGGAAAAGTGAAAGAAAACAAGAAAATACAAGAAAACAAATAAAAGACGGCGGAAAATACGGAGAAACACGGAAGAAAACACGCGCAAATATATGAAATATAAACGCACGTCAAAATCCCCCAAGCTGAACTCTTCCTCGTCCTCGAGGAAGACGAGTGAGAGTAGGAGCTCGGAGGGAGAAAATAGAGAGAAGGAGAGAAAAAGAGAACTTTATATCCTAGATCACCCATAAGGGCCAACAAAATCAAACACGCCACACGAAGCAAGCATACGACAAAACACAACACTAAACCAAGGAATGTGAGTCCAAACAAGTGCCGTGGGCCCACGCGGTGAAGCTCGAGTGAGCGTGGTTGTGTGCTAGCAAACGGTATCACTATCTACATTGTGCAATAAAGCTCCATATACACATACCCAAAGAAAGACCCAAATATCGATTCAATTTGAAATTGCGGTGAATATTAGCTCAAGCATGCATGAGAAGAGTATAAGAATAGAAGCGTATCATGCATCGGGGACTCCACAGCTAGGGTCTAGGAAATCACCACACTATAGCCTAGGTAATCGCTAGAAGGTCCCTATGCCAAGTGTTTTCGAAAACTATGGAGGTGGAGAAGATGTGGAGTAGAACACTCGGTGCAAATTCTCGCCTTCCCCTTATTCACGGCAAGTAGGAAAATATTCACACTGGAATTTTTTTGGGTTTTGGGTATTTGTATTTTTTTTTCTTTTCATTTCTCACCTTTTTGGGTTTTTCTTTTCTTTTCTCCTTTTTTTGGATTTTTGGGAATTGGGATATTTACATGTGTACTCTCCCAAGTAGGAGAACGGTACACGATGAGGCGATTTGCACCAAGTAAAATAAAAAATGAAATCGGATTCTAAACACTTGGACAAAGGAGATATTTCTCGCTAATTAGAGCATAGGCTAAATGGGTTATTCTAGTCCTTATTTGTGGAATCCTGACACATGCGAATTGAAATATACGATATAAATATAGCATGCATATAGAAGCGGATAGTAGAAGAAAATACCGCATATTCAAATCGAAGCATGATAATCTAGGGGTCAACCAAGGATAGGTATATAAAACATAATCACAAGGTAGAAGCACACCAAACAGCTAGGCACGACGCACGACTCACAAAAAGCTAAGTGGACCCGCGATGCATGAAATGCAAGAGGACTCGATATCCTAGGGTTAGTGAATGTGATTATCGATGCCATGCTAGGTGTGTGTGATTTTGTGGCGATTCGTCATAGGGTTCATCTCTAGGAGAAAGAGATAAAAAGAAGAAAAGAAAAAGAAAAAGAAAAAGACGGGGAAAACGACTCAAATAATGAAGAAAAAGAGACAAATGACGCACGAAGTGCGACTCCCCCAAGCTGAAACTTGCATTGTCCTCAATGCAATAGTAGTGAATACGGGAGGGCAATGAAAATGTAGGGGAGTTACGCACCGACACAAAAAATGAAAAACACGAAAAATACATGAACGAAACTGGAAAATAAAGAAAAAGAAACATACAGAATAAAAGATATAAAATGCAACGAAGGACTCAAAGACATAAACACACGACAACGACACACGAAAACATGCACACAAAAGTCGATTTCCCCCAAGCTGAACATGACAATGCTAGCAAAATGATATGATCAATGTGATGCAGAAATATGCTAGGGGAAAATCGATAAAGAAATAAATCAGAATGCAGGAGAGACAGTCTGCTTGTTCTCCTCGGAAGAGCATGTGGGGTGAAATGATAGAAGGGCACGACATGAAGGGTTATTAAGATGCAAAAGCAAATCCTAGATACGCTCCCTTCGCTAATGAGAGGAAACGAGATTATTCAAATCTAAACTAGAAAGCGGTAAATTTTTACACTACTGGATTAGGATACACCTGAGCATAGGCGGATCCAAGATCTGAAGTGGGGCAGGTAGCTGCTCTAACTGCTCCTTCTGTGGCTCTGCCAGAAGCGATGTGCCACGTGTGCCAATGGACCCAAGCAATGCACCTCCAATCATCCCTTGTAGGTGTCCACCTGTGACCTGCAAAGGACGAGGTGCATTAGTCCATGTCAAGAAATTATTTCCCAAAATAAATGTATCCCAGAGATAATCGTTAACATAAGATGGAAAAATAATAAACGGGTGACGAATACTCCCTGAGAATGGGTCGCTATCCTCTGTACTAGTGACGACCGAATTCTCGCTCTCCATGAGAAGTGGCTCTCCAGGTAGTGACGCACCGCATCATACCTCAAGGGAAGTAGATCATGTGTCCTACGAGAGATATGGCGTGTCAAAAATATATGAGTCTAAAGAAATAGGACGTGAAAAGCGAGACTCAAATGTGGAGTGAGAGTGAGTATGAAAATCTCCCTGAATAGGGGCAATATGCTCAAGTAGATGCTCAGCCGCAGAAGAAGTGGAGAGCAACGGTAAAGGTAGATGTGACTCAGGCTCCATGGAGTGGACCATCGTATCCAAGCCCTCGTGCACATTCTCCTCGACGATATGTTCATGCTCCTCCATCTGCCCGATGTCCTGAATGACATCCTCATGGTTGACCACCGACCAAGGAGGAAGTTGTGACAGAGATGGCTGTGGAGGTGGATGTGGAGCTGCTAGTTTTTACTGTTTTCTCCTATTTGTGACGGCTGTAATTACTGTTCTTTTGTAAGTTTTCAGATCTTTCTCAAACTTTAGTATTGTCTTAATTGCTCTATTACTTCCGCATTTCAATCGTCTGATTATGATTTTAACGGTTCATTTTCGTTTAGATCGCTTTTTAATGAATATTTGTGAGTAGTTCCCAAATCTGGGATTTTGGCGGAAACCCCTTCGGGGCTCTTCCCGATGCATCCATAGGGTTAGGAAATCGATAGGGATTAGGAATCTAAACGGTTACGCGGGGTGTTTCATTGTCATCGGCGGGAAAAAGACCGCCTTTGACCGTTGGGCCAAGGGGGAATAAACTTGGCGGTTGACTCCCTAGCCATAGCTCACGCCCTTAGCGTAGACGCCGAATCCTAGCGCGCGGGAGCAGCAGGATGAGACGTTGGGAGTTATCGTTGCGAGCTTAGTGCTCCCGGAATCGATCAGTGTTAATGGACACGGGAGTGCCCACTGATCGAATCCGGGAAGTCCGGTGTATCATCCTGGGCACCGACCGGAATATCGGGCCCATGGGATACCGGTACCACTTTCAGAGTATCCGGGAAGCCGTTGTAGTATAGTGGTGAGTATTCCCGCCTGTCACGCGGGTGACCCGGGTTCGATCCCCAACAACGGCGCCAAAAACTTGACCGGCGCCCCGTTTACGGTTTGGGCGCGGTGTCGTTTTACCGCAAGTGCACGGTTAGTGTAGGGTGCGGGTTTATCGAACTCAGGGAGGTGGATGACTTGAATGGCTACTAGACTCGCCTAGGTTGTATGCTAGCTACGCGGATAATATGGGTGAAGTGTAGAAATAAAGAAAGAAATAAAAATGACACAAAATGAATCCCCGCTAACACAGGCTAGAGCACTCATGACACTTGGCATTTGACTTGACCCAGGGTGAGACATTACCCCAAAAGGTGGTACCTAGCATCCATGGCCCGATATTCCGGTCGGTGCCAAGCACGCTAGGCCTACCCGGTTCCGGACGGTGGGCACTCCCGTGTCCATTAACACCTTCCGCAACCGGGAGCATTAAGGCCACAATGATATCTCCCAACATTTCGTCCAAGCCGTTCCCACGCGCGAGGACTCGATGTCAACGCTCGGGGCATGAGCTGTGACTAGGGAGTCAACCGCCAAGTTTATTCCCCCTTGGCCCGACGGTCAGAGGTGGTCTTTCTCCCGCCAATGACAATGAAACGCCCCCACGTAACCCTAATGGCCAAATAGGTCAAATGTGATTTCTAGCAATACATCGAAGCGGATCTTGACTGGACAAGCACCGGACCCCAACCCCCAACACAACTAGTGTGTCGTCATATGAATTGGACCCAGATTGCTAGAAATCCCCATTGACGCATTTCATCGAACACGTGCCATGCAACCAAGTCAAATGAAACAACCAAGCATCAATCCTACCCTAACCCGTATTAGGGTTCATCAAAACTACTCAATGGTGAATAACATAAAAACAAACAACACAAAAGACATATAAACTTTCACCATCAAGCAAAATAAACACAATACAAACAATGGAGAAAAAGAGAGGAAAATACTTATCTTGAGTGAATCGTCAATCCAATACAAGACTTATTGAACAAAAGACCTAATCTAAAACTAACCTAGAACTCACAAGAGAAGGGGGCAAAAGCCCTAAAAACTCCTGAGAAGGACCAAGAAGAAGATGCCCTAAAAGTCGGCCAGCATTGGGTATTTATAGCCCCCATTCCAAGCCCTAACGGATCGGGTCCAAACCACAGGAAAAACGCCACCCGATCGGTTGACAAGTCAACCGATCGGGTGATCTGTTACAAATAATAAACAGAAAACGGCAGAGCTTCACCCGATCAGATGAACCGGTCGGTTGAGTTCTTGGGGTGACCGGTTGGATCATGGCGCCATTGGGTGAAGAGGTCGGTTGGATGCCCGTGTCTTGGCTCCTCAGAATCAGCTACAGATGAACCGATCGGGTGAGAGTCACCCGATCGGTTGGCATTTGGCTCAAAAAGACAGAGAAACAGCCGCAATGAACCGGCCTGAGAACCGGTCGGGTGACATCCGCTTGAGCTCTAGCTGAGACCGGGTGGTGCACGCGTGCATCACCCGATCGGTTGACTTTGTTCAACCGATCGGGTGAGGGGCTGAATGATGCAATCATCGTCGTTTGACCCCCTGGGTCACGCGTGACTCCTCCCGTTGCGCCGGGGACTTGTGATATCTTCATTTTTATGTCCAAAATGCTAGAAATTCATGCAAAATACTAAAAACACGGAAAAGTGAAAGAAAACAAGAAAATACAAGAAAACAAATAAAAGACGGCGGAAAATACGGAGAAACACGGAAGAAAACGCGCGTAAATATATGAAATATAAATGCACGTCAGGTAAGAGACTCTAAACTCGTAGTTGCTAACAAAGATTACGAAATGTTTCATATGCAACAGGGTGAGAAGATGAAGGAGTATTATGCTCGCTTCGTCGACATCATAAACGAGTTGGAAGCTCTCGGCAAAACCTACACCCAAAAGGAGAAGTGTTCGAAACTTATCGAAGGACTTCCTTCTAGTTGGGAAAAGCGTACCTTCGCCATCGAGGAAGGTAATGATATGAATAAGTACACCGTAGTTCAACTAATGGGTACTTTGATGTCATACGAGGTACGCAAGGATAGCAAGGTTAAGTTGCAGGAAAAGATGAAGTCCTACCTAAAGTAAGACGAGCCAAAGAAGAAGGCTATTGCTTTCAAGGCCGCTCCATCCACATCCACATCAACCGATGATGAATACTCGGAAAACGAGTTGGACTTGGAGTCCATGGCACTCATGGCCAAGAAGTTCAACCGTTTCTTCCGAAAAGGTAACTATAAGAACAAAGCTAAATTTGGTTCTTCTAATGCCTCCTCCTCTCCTTTGTGTTTCAAGTGCAATAAGCCAGGACACATGAAAGCGGAGTGTCCTCTAAATAAGCAAAAGGTGAAGTGGAAGGCGTCGAAATTCGATAAGTCCAAGAAGTACAAAAAGGGGTACAAAAAGGGACTTGTCGGAGCAACATTCACCGACTCCGAGGATTCCTCAAGCGGAGAGTCGGACGATGAGCAAGTGGAGCAAGCACACATGTGCTTCATGGCAAGAGAGGAGCATGATCAAGGATCTTCCTCTTCCGATGATAGCGACAACGAAGGCGATGAGGTAACTATGGATGACCTTAGGAATGCTAATTCTCAATTATGGTATAAGTATACTAAATTAGTAAATAGGTATACTAAAGTAAAAGATGACTTAGCTAGCATTCAAACCTCGCCTAAAACTATCATCACCAACAACGACACCGTTGTTGAAGGGTTGAAGAATGAGATTGTTAATCTCAAGACTCGACTTGAACATGTTAGCATTGAAGATCCGGAGGAACGCAAGATAGCGGATTTGACTTCTCAAAACTCGACTTTGAGTATTGAGAATGAGAATCTTAAATCTCGTGTTTATGTGCTCACATCGCAAGTATCCAATTTGGATACTTCTATGCGTTCTCTCACCGAGAAATATGAGAACACATTAGGCCGAATTAATAAATTCAATAAGGGTAAGGACCATTTGGATAAAGCCCTAAGTGACTTACTTCCGGCCAATCACCACATTGGCTTGGGGTATACGATGGGAAGTTCATCCAAATCGGCCACTACTTTTGTTAGGCCAACTTCCGGTGACTCAACGAGTGGTAGCAAACACTCTATTGGTAGTTCTTCTACCAATGGTGATTCCACCGCGTCCACACCCTCTTTCGGAAAGAAACCCACTTTGGGTGGACCTCCAAAGAAGGGGCATGCTTATATGTCACCAATACTATGCCACGTAGGAACACACGTCCTACTCCACCGGCTCACATATATGATGATTTCTATGTTACACGTTCACGGGCATGTGCACACCATGTGAGACACCCTCACGCACATGTTCCTCCACATGCATATGTTCACCCACATCATCGTATGAATAACTATCCACATGCACCATTCCATCATGTTCCTTATGTCTATCCACGACATGCATCACGTAGAAACCAACAACGCATGCATGCACCCAATAGGATGAGGGCTCCCAAGATTTTCACTATTTGGAGCCCAAAGGACACAAGCATGGATGAAAAACAAGTTTACATGAATGCTTATTTTTCGGATGTTGTGCATAGTAGAAATTATGTGGGGAAGTCTAAGTCCAAATGGACTTGGCTTCCAAAGGTCTAATCTTTTGGACCCAATGACCTTGGGTACCATGATATGAAATTTTCTATCTTTAGGTACTCAAGGAAAAGAAAAAGAAAAGGAGCAACAAATTTAAATTTAGCTCCAAGGGGAATTGGATACTCGATAGCATGTGTTCAAAACACATGACGGGTGACGCTCAATTGCTCTCCGGAGTGGTTCCCATTGCAAATGGAAACCGCGTCGTATTTGGAGGCAACGAGAGCGGAACCATCATAGGTGTTGGTAAAGTGGGTAATCCTTCTAAACCCCTTATATGTGATGTTTACCTTGTTAAAGGATTAAACCACAACCTCATTTCAATAAGTCAACTTTGTGACAAAGGTTACAAAGTTAACTTTGCGAAAGGAACGTGCCATATTTTAAGAAAAGATAATAATGAATTATTGTTTTTCGGCACACGCCATAAGGATATATATATCCTAGATCTTCCAAGATCACAAGAACAATGTCTTATTTCCAACACAAGTGAACAACACTTATGGCATCGACGTTTTGGTCATGTGAACTTTGGAACACTTTTTAAGCTTTCCAAGTTAAATTCTATTAGAGGCTTCCCTAAGCTTGTCTTTCAAAAGAAAAGCTTTTGTGACTCGTGTCAACGAGGCAAGCTTCCAAAATCTTCATTTAAACCTAAGAAAAGCATTTCTTCTAAGCAGCCTCTAGAGCTATTACATCTAGATTTATTTGGGCCAACTAGAGTTGCTTCATTAGGTAATGCTAGATATGGACTTGTCATCGTTGATGACTTTTCTAGGTTTACTTGGGTATTTTCATTGTGTAATAAAAATGAAGCTTTTGAAAACTTCACAATTTTTGTTAAGAAAGTACAAAATCTCATTGGAACCACCATTGTCACTATTCGTAGTGATCATGGAGGGGAATTTGAGAATGAGTCTTTTGAGACATTTTGTGATGAAGTTGGTATTACACACACCTTCTCTTTCCCTCGTGCACCTCCTCAAAATGGTGTTGTTGAGAGAAAGAATAGGACGCTAGTGGAATGTGCTCGCACTATGCTTGATGATAGCCATCTTGGCCATCAATTTTGGGCGGAAACGGTACATACCGCTTTCTATGTGTTTAATAGAATACTTTTGAGGCCCGGCACTAAACAAACTTGTTATGAATTGTTGTTTGGTAGGTTGCCTCAAGTTAAACATTTTCGTGTTTTTGGTTCGAAATGTTTTATTAAGAACATGTATGGTAGTTTGGACAAATTCAATACAAGATCCGATGAGGGGATTTTTGTTGGATATTCTTCGCGTAGCAAAGCCTACCGGATATTCAACAAACGAACCTCAACGATCGAGGAATCGCTTCATGTGTCATTTAATGAAGGATTTGTTCCAACTAGAATTACCAATGATGATGACTCTATGGATGTCTTATGTGATTCAATTGGTAATTCTAACTCTAATGATTCTATTGATTCTATTGAGACTAACCAGTCTAATGAAGTTGTTGAGAATGTTCCTAGTGATCAAGGTATTCCCAAACAGCTTCATACCGTTCGTGACCATCCTCATGAGCAAGTCATTGGTAATATTCATGATAGTGTCAAGACGAGATCACAAGTGAACTACTTCGCTCATTGTGCCTTTGCCTCCTCGATAGAGCCAAAGAATGTTAATGAAGCATGCGAAGATAGCGCTTGGATCTTAGCCATGGAGGAGGAACTCATTCAATTCGAGAGGAATGAAGTTTGGGAGCTTGTTCCATTGCCATCGAAGAACCACACCGTCATTGGGACAAAGTGGATCTTCAAGAACAAAACCGACGAAAACCAAGTCGTCGTCCGGAACAAAGCTCGGTTAGTTGCTCAAGGCTACCGTCAAGAGGAAGGTATTGATTTCGAAGAATCCTTCGCTCCGGTAGCTAGATTAGAATCAATTAGATTATTATTGTCGTTTGCATGCCATAAGGATTTTAAATTATTTCAAATGGATGTTAAAAGTGCATTTTTAAACGGAGATGTTGTTGAGGAAGTTTATGTTTCTCAACCTCCGGCTTTATTAATGAAAAATTTCCAAATCATGTTTTCAAACTAAAGAAAGCGCTTTACGGTTTGAGACAAGCTCCTCGAGCTTGGTATGATCGCCTAAAGAATTTTCTTTTGGATTTGAATTTTAAAATGGGAGAAGCCGATTCTACACTTTTTGTTAAGCATTCGAATAATGATATAATTTTAGTTCAAATATATATTGATGATATCATTTTCGGTGCTACTAACTTTGCTCTTTGCGAAGAGTTTTCTAATGTGATGAAGGATCAATTTGAGATGAGCCACATGAGTGAGCTCAAATATTTCTTAGGTCTCCAAATTCGCCAAATGGACGATGCAATCTTTATCCACCAAACGAAGTACACGGTGGAGTTGCTAAAGCGATTTGGAATGGAGAATGCCTCCGGGAAAAAGACTCCAATGAGCACGACTACGCATCTTGATAAGGATACGGGCGGTAAGGATGTCGACATTCGTCTATATCGAGGTATGATAGGTAGTTTACTTTATCTTACCGCAAGTAGGCCCGATATTATGTTTGCCGTATGCGTATGTGCTCGTTATCAGTCTCAACCTAAGGAGTCTCACTTAGTAGCGGTAAAACGTATTTTCCGGTATCTAAGTTATACACTTGATTTTGGATTACTTTATCCAAAATCTAGCACGTATGAGTTAATCTCATATAGTGATGCCGATTATGCGGGATGCAAATCCGACAGGAAAAGTACTAGTGGCACTTGCCATTTTATAGGAAATTCCCTTGTCTCTTGGTTTTCCAAGAAGCAAAATTCCGTATCACTTTCAACCACCGAGGCGGAATACATTGCCGCCAGTGCCGCGTGTGCTCAAGTTCTTTGGATGAGACACACACTTAAAGACTTTGGTATAAACTGTGATACTTGCCCTATCATGGTGGACAACCAAAGTGCAATATGTCTTTCCAAGAACCCGGTACACCATTCCCGTTCGAAACACATAGATGTCCGACACCATTTCTTAGATGATCATGTTGCTAAAAAGGACATCATATTAGTGTACGTTGAAACCCAGAAGCAAATCGCCGATATTTTCACGAAACCCCTAAAGGAGGACTCCTTTGTGCGGTTACGTCGAGAATTGGGGATTATGGGTGAATCCGAGATATAGGATTCATGTTTATTCAATATTCTTGCATGCTATTCTATTCGTTATATTTGCTCATGCTTGAAGTATTGAAATTTTCTGGATTTTTGTTGAATTTTCGGAATTTTCACTCGATTTGTGCGTAATTGTCAAATTTCAGATTTTTCGATGTTTAATGGGGTAGTATAATGATTAATGAGAGTATTTTGATGTTTCATCCAAGTGTGATTAGGAGAGAAATCAAATTCCATAGATTTTCAATTTTTGGACCTCTTTAGTCGGTTCATGTTCAATGACCGACCGACTAGATTGAGATCTAGTCGGTCAGTAAATGAACACAGTGTTGGATCTGGATCTAAGCCTAGAGGGGGGTGAATAGGCTTATAAAAAAAATTCTCGTGCTACCCACGAGAACTCACACGCAGTTATAGCACAATCAACCAGATGCAGAGTATAGAAAAACAGTCACAACATGCACAGGCGATATACCCTGGTTCGGTCGCACCCACGACCTACATCCAGCCCTAAAAGCAATACTAGATTATTAGAGTTAACTGGTATAGCATGTAGCTAGGGCACCAACCCTACACTCACCTGGCTCTCAGCACCTGCACTCACCAAAGTGTCCAAACAATAACAATACTAGTAAAGCCCTCTCTCTTGGCTAGTCCCAACTAGCCAAGTCCACAAACAAATAAAAAATAGTTTCACATAGATCACAACACCAAATCACAAATAAAATAAAGTTCAGATTTTAGAATTGCTCAGTCGTGACGGTGTTGATGTCTCTGTCAATCAGCGCGAGGTCAGATCAATCTGACATGCAGTAATCCCCTCTGAAGTCCTCTGTGGAGTTTTGAAGGGTTGTGCGACTGCCAAGTATTTTACAGCTCTTGGAGATTGTTGAAAGAGATCTTCAAGAAAGGATTTCGGCCAAGCCTTTAAAAAAACTCCACAAAACTCTCGGCCAATACGCCTGGGGCTCTGAGAGTTTTGTGAGGATGCCTTTGAATATTTGTTCGGCTGTCCCCTCTCAATCTTCGAGATTTTGCAGACAGTGAGAAAGAGATGCGCCCTGCTCCTTGAACAAAAGAAAAAGAACTCCTTTTGCTAATTGCTGATTAAATGCATGTGGCCCCTTTTGCTTAGTGCGGCTTTGAAGAACTTTTGTGATGCTCCCCTTAATTCATCATTGCCCTAGGATAATATCAGAAATTTTTGAAGTGGAGTAACAATAAGGAGACGGCCTGTGTATGGGAATTTGCAAAAGCCAATGAAAAGGTGCGGCTTGCCCTATTTTTCTTGGCTCTTGATGATGGCCATTGGGTTTCAAAGGGGAGAGCCAAAAATTGTTCACAGACTTTTGGATTTTAAAAAAAACAATGCAGAGGAAAAAAAGAACGAGAGGCTCTTGGAGATATTTTTTGATGGGATTCTTCAAAACAATGCGGCTGCCTGGGTTTTTAAAATTTTGTGCGGCTCTTATTATCATTCTTAGGGTTTATGCTGAGACGTGCGGCACTAGAGAAAAGATAAAAAGCCCAAAAGAAAACATCGGCCTTCCCTCTTTAAAAGAACTTGATGCACATCAAAAATAAAAGAAAAAAAGCACAGCATGTTTAAAAAGGACCCCAGGTGCGTAAGTGGGTATGGGCTAAGTTTAGTGGTCTTTTTCCTTAGGCCTTTTTGAAGAAAAAGAATTAAAAAGATTTTGGCCTGTGAAATATTTTATTAAAAAAATGACTTACTCTTGTTTCGGCCTGTACGTTTTGCCACTAGGTTTTGAGATGATGGGCTTAGGGTTTGATTCCAGTAGATGCGTGTCTACTCCAGCTAGGTTCTCCCCTTTCTCCTTTACTCATTGACTAAGTCTCTCCGTGAATAAGTTGCACTTTTGTCGTTCCTGAAACACTTAACACACACGTTAAAACGTTCACACTCGTTTGTTATCATCAAACACGAAGTTCATAGATCGTTGCTACCAACAATCTCCCCCTTTTGATGATGACAAACCAAGTATAAGATTTGAGCAATGAAATTCCAAATAGTGTGTGTGATAGTGTGGCAATAGTGGGTGACATGCAATGAGATGAAATGATGTGCAAACAATGATGTATAACGTATATCAATAAGCATGCTCCCCCTACTTTTGTGCTTCCCCAATATTCATTAATGCTCCCCCTTAATCAAACAACCATATATTTGCGAGCATTACACAAATAGTACCAAATGACAAATACCCAAGCACACCCAAATGACAAATACCAAGCACACCAAGTAACCAAGTAATAAATACCAAATCTTCCCAAATTTTTCTCTTAAGTTTTTCTCCCCCTTTGTTATCATCAAAAGTTATACCACGAAGTCAAAATCATACAACATGCAAAAAGAGAGTATTATTAACCATTACCAACAATATTGCATGCAAACTTATCATAGAATAATCAAGTCAAAATCCAATGAAATGAAAACAACGAAGACTTCAACACCAATGTGTAAAGTGTGATGATTAAAATTGAAGCACATAAGGAGAATCTTGAAGAAAATCAACCAAAAAACAATCCACTTTTTCCAAATAACATTCTATCACCTAGGATTGATTTTTCCCACCTCAGTAAAAATGAGTTCAAGTTACCGCACCCCAAAGACATAGCCTATAAGGACTCTTAGATGTGGGGGTGGCATTGCTTGACGAGTAAATACACCAACGCTAAAGTTTACCCATAAAGCTTATGTTGGATACTCGTGGGTAATACCGTTGCCAAGGATTGTATCCATTTTTCATACGGAGCATGTATATTCTTTTTCAATTTTTATACTTGTAGTAACATGTTTTTAATACTCACTTTTTACCCATGGCAAGGTATACCATATCCCTTAGATTTTCAGTTAAGTTTTCCTCCTACATTCACATTTCCAATTTCAAAAATGATATCTCCTAATGTGCAACAATAATAATATATGTGGAAGTGAAGTAGGTGGTGTAGAAATAAAGTTATTTTCAGTCATTGAACATGCCATGAATATTTAGAAAGATGGACATGCGCATGTAGCAAAAGAAATAATACAACAATTTCTACGTAGATATGAAAATCATTCATGAACACTTCTTTTAATGAGTCAAAGAGAAAGATACACATTGAAGCACCAATTTGTTTTCGTTTTTTTTCGTTTTTTTTTTGTTTTTGTTTTTTTTGAATGCATGAGATACTAAAGCAAACATGAGATGCAATCACACAAATAAAAAAAATCATGCACACATAACAATGCAACTACTAGCACACAAACAAGAAAAAAAGTTCAAGCATACAAAAAACGTGGAGTCTCGTACTAAGTTTTATCAATAATACCAAGCTCAAGACGAAGACGACAAAAGCGAGCCTCAACCAAAGGTTTAGTAAATATGTCTGCAAGTTGTGATTCCGTAGGAACGAACTCCACAGACACATCCTCTTTAGTGAGGTGATCTCGAAGAAAATGGTGTCTTACGTCAATATGTTTAGTACGAGAGTGGTGTACGGGATTATTAGAAAGATCTATGGCACTCTTGCTATCACATTGAAGAGGAACTCTTTTAAGGACTAGTCCGTAGTCAGATAATGTTTGCATCATCCACAATACTTGAGCATAACAACTGCCGAGGGCAATATACTCTGCTTCAGTAGTGGATAATGCAACACTATTTTGCTTACGACTAGACCATGAAACTAAAGAGTGTCCTAGCATAAAACAAGTGCCACTAGTGCTCTTTCTATCAGTTAAACTACCCGCATAATCAGCATCAGCATAACCCACCAAATCAAAGTTACCACTAGAAGGATACCAAAGGCCTAAAGTAGGTGTATTGATTAGGTACCTAAAGATCCTTTTAATGGCTTTCAAATGAGATTCTTTTGGGTTTGATTGAAAGCGTGCACACAGGCATACATCAAACATTATATCAGGTCTAGAAGCAGTCAAGTACAACAAAGAACCAATCATACCTCGATATAGCTTTTGGTCCACTGCAACTCCTTGTTCATCTCTGTCCATTTTTGTGTTAGGACACATCGGCGTTCCAATTCCTTTAGACTTCTCCATCCCAAACTTTTTCAGAAGCTCCTTGATGTATTTGGTTTGAGATAGAAAGATGCCTTCCTTTCCTTGCTTTACTTGGAACCCCAGAAAATATTTCAGCTCTCCCACAATGCTCATCTCAAACTGATCCTGCATGACTTTCTCAAACTTTTGACATAGAAGATCGTTAGTAGCACCATAAATAATGTCATCAACATAAATTTGCACAATGAGAAAGTCTTTAGATTCATGCATCAAGAATAGTGTATTGTCAGCACTCCCCTTTTTAAAATTATTTTCCAACAAATATGTGCTTAGACGGTCATACCAAGCTCGTGGAGCTTGCTTAAGACCATACAAAGCTTTTTCCAATTTATAAACATGGTTTGGAAAATTATGGCTTTCAAACCCTGGGGGTTGCTCAACAAATACCTCTTCTTTTAGGTAGCCATTAAGAAAAGCGCTTTTTACATCCATTTGTTTCAGTTTGAGCCCTTTATAACTCGCAAAAGCTAGCAAGATTCTAATGGACTCAAGCCTAGCAACTGGTGCAAAAGTCTCATCCACATCAATCCCTTCAATTTGATTATACCATTTAGCTACCAACCTAGCCTTGTTTCTAATAACATTACCAGATTCATCATGCTTATTCTTAAATGTAGTGCCCTGTGGTAGCTACTGCACACGTACTAGAGGGGGGGTGAATAGTACTTAAAATAATCAAGATAGTTATTCCTAATTATTGTGCAAGAAACAAACGACAATGCGGAATTAAACAACTATCAACAAGAATTAAAACATACGCAAACAAACAATATTACTGGGTTCGGATCCACCCAAGTCTCCCCGACTTGTTCCCGGTGATCCTACGTCCCAACCACCCGGATCCCCTCCGGATACTTGAGTTAGCAACCCTAACTCAAGATTTCCACTAAACCCACTTGCGGAAACTCCACAAGTGCAATCGACCTACAATCGATTCCCGTGAATCCCACAACCCGGGATCACACAAACTCTCACAACCGAGAGTGTACAACAATTCAATGAAATGAAATGAAATAAACTCTTACCGTACAAAATCCTATGCCTTGAGTAAACTTACCAAATTAGGGCAATGATGGATTTTGAGGAAGAGGATGTCACCAAACCCTAGCTTCAAGAAGATGACCAGCAAAGGAAGCCTAGGGTGGAGTATGGTGACTACGATCAAGCTCTTGGCTTGAGAAGCTCACAAAGGAGAGAATCTCTCTTGAGGAATTAGGGCTCAAGGTGTTGAGGGAGAGATTCTTGTGAGGGAGAGAGAGATTTGAAATAGCTTGGGAGAGCTCTTCTCTTAGGTCTGAAATTTCTTGGAAATAGGACCTCTAACCCCTCTTCAAACGAATCAGGATTCTATTTAAAGGGGCAAGAGAAATCGAGTTTGAAAGAATCCCAACGGCTCTATTATGAAGCAGACTGGTAGGTCAAAGAAGGATCACTGACCGACTAGTTCATCAACTAGTCGGTCGGTGATACAACGTAGACCGACTAACGGTTGAACAGCCAAAAGGTCGAATTATAGGCAAAGACAACTAGTTGGTCTAAGAAGACTTGCCGACCGACTAGTTTCACAACTAGTCGGTCGGTGAATGTTCTTTGACCGACTAACGTCGAAATAGAATAGGCTGACTTCAAGATGACTTAGTCGGTTTAAGAACAAATGCTGACCGACTAGTTTCTCAACTAGTCGGTCGGTAAACGTTCTTTGACCGACTAACTCGAAACAGTAGCTTAGGCTGAAAATGACTGTACACAACTAGTCAGTCTGAGAAGGACTCCTGACCGACTAGATCGTCATCTAGTCGGTCGGTGACTCTTCTTTGACCGACTAACTGTAGTCATGGAAAGAGCTGAATATAGAGAAGGCAAACTAGTCGGTCCATGTAGAGTTGCCGACCGACTAGATCGT
>CM061132.1:75180049-75199721 GCA_030789695.1 Scilla litardierei | reverse complement strand
CAAGTGCACAACAACAGACTCTACGCGCATGACGGTCGCACGGTCTATTTCTCGGTATGATAGATGAAAGAACTAAGAGAAAGACGTTCTCTTACAATCCCATCAAGTGTGAGTGGGAGATGTTGGATATGGAAGACGTTAGTACACCCTTGTAGGGGATGTACAAGGAAATACGGACCTCGAACGTCGCGTACACAAAGTCGTGTGCAAAGGGAATATGTTCCCTTGCGGAGAGGATCTCTAGATTGATGGGAAAGTCGTATTATATATGCATAAGTGCATGCGACATATGGCTAATAAAGGGGTAATATCTTAAGCTTATGTTGTACCATGCATATGGTACAACTTAAGCTTATAATGTGCCATGTATCATGGTACACCTTAGTTAAATTGTTCCAAAGGAACAATTACTCCTAAAATAACTACCATGGGGGCTCTAAATAAGACCCAAGGGTAAGCCATTTCCTTACACTTTTGCATGGCATTCTTGCATGCATTTCATTCTAGCGAAGCTCTGCCGAAATCCTTCCTCTCTCTTTATCCAAGTTCTTAATCTAAAAGTAGAGATTTAGATTGTGGATTTAATAGCCTTACTCCGTTCGTGAGAAGACTCGATCCGTCGTGGCGAATCTGAAGGCGAAGTTCTGTGACTACCGTGCCGCATACGCAAGCGTAAGTCTCAACTTCATTTATCGATCCTAACTCTGTTTTGGCAGGATCCTACACCGCTTGATATGTGTTTAATAGAATACTTTTGAGGCCCGGCACTAAACAAACTTGTTATGAATTGTTGTTTGGTAGGTTGCCTCAAGTTAAACATTTTCGTGTTTTTGGTTCGAAATGTTTTATTATGAACACATATGGTAGTTTGGACAAATTCGATCCAAGATCCGATGAGGGGATTTTTGTTGGATATTCTTCGCGTAGCAAAGCCTACCGGATATTCAACAAACGAACCTCAACGATCGAGGAATCGCTTCATGTCTCATTTAATGAAGGATTTGTTCCAACTAGAATTTCAAATGATGATGATTCTATGGATATTTTATTTGATTCGTTTGATAATTCTAACTCTAATGATTCTATTGATTCTATTGAGACTAACCCATCTAATGAAGTTGTTGAGAATGTTCCTTGTGACCAAGGTATTCCCAAACGGCTTCATACCGTTCGTGATCATCCTCATGAGCACGTCATTGGCAATATCCATGATAGTGTCAAGACGAGATCGCAAGTGAACTACTTCGCTCATTGTGCCTTTGCCTCCTCAATAGAGCCAAAGAATGTTAATGAAGCATGCGAAGATAGCGCTGGGATCTTAGCCATGGAGGAGGAACTCATTCAATTCGAGAGAAATGAAGTTTGGGAGCTTGTTCCATTGCCATCGAAGAACCACACCGTTATAGGGACAAAGTGGATCTTCAAGAACAAAACCGACGAAAACCAAGTCGTCGTCCGGAACAAAGCTCGGTTAGTTGCTCAAGGCTATCATCAAGAGGAAGGTATTGATTTCGAAGAATCCTTCGCTCCGGTAGCTAGATTAGAATCAATTAGATTATTATTGTCTTTTGCATGCCATAAGGATTTTAAATTATTTCAAATGGATGTTAAAAGTGCATTTTTAAATGGAGATGTTGTTGAGGAAGTTTACGTTTCTCAACCTCCGGGGTTTATTAATGAAAAATTTCCAAATCATGTTTTTAAACTAAAGAAAGCGCTTTACGGTTTGAGACAAGCTCCTCGAGCTTGGTATGATCGCCTAAAGAACTTTCTTTTGGATTTGAATTTTAAAATGGGAGAAGCCGATTCTACACTTTTTGTTAAGCATTCGAATAATGATATAATTTTAGTTCAAATTTATGTTGATGATATCATTTTCGGTGCTACTAACTTTGCTCTTTGCGAAGAGTTTTCTAATGTTATGAAGGAACAATTTGAGATGAGCCACATGGGTAAGCTCAAATATTTCTTAGGTCTCTAAATTCGCCAAATGGACGATGCAATCTTCATCCACCAAATGAAGTATACGGTGGAGTTGCTTAAGCGATTTGGAATGGAGAGTGCCTCCGGGAAAAAGACTCCAATGAGCACGACTACGCATCTTGATAAGGATATGGGCGGTAAGGATGTAGACATTCGTCTATATCGAGGTATGATAGGTAGTTTACTTTATCTTACCGCAAGTAGGCCCGATATTATGTTTGTCGTATGCGTATATGCTCGTTATCAGTCTCAACCTAAGGAATCTCACTTAGTAGCGGTAAAACATATTTTTCGCTATCTAAGTTACAATTTAGATTTTGGATTACTTTATCCGAAATCTAGCACGTATGAGTTAATCTCATATAGTGATGCCGATTATGCGGGATGCAAATCCGACAGGAAAAGTACTAGTGGCACTTGCCATTTTATAGGAAATTCTCTTGTCTCTTGGTTTTCCAAGAAGCAAAATTCCGTATCACTTTCAACCACCGAGGCGGAATACATTGCCGCCGGTGCCGCGTGTGCTCAAGTTCTTTGGATGAGACACACACTTAAAGACTTTGGTATAAATTGTGATACTTGCCCTATCATGGTTGACAACCAAAGTGTAATATGTCTTTCCAAGAACCCGGTACACCATTCCCGTTCGAAACACATAAATGTCCGACACCACTTTTTAGATGATCATGTTGCTAAAAAGGACATCATTTTAGTGTACGTTGAAACCCAAAAGCAAATCGCCGATATTTTCACGAAACCCCTAAAGGAGAACTCCTTTGTGCGGTTGCGCCGAGAATTGGGGATTATGGGTGAATCTGAGATATAGGATTCATGTTTCATTCAATAATCTTGCATGCTATTATATTTCGAAATATTTCGTTCATGCTAGACTTATTGGATTTTTCGGGATTTTATGTGATATTTTGAATTTTTGCTCGAATTCATGTTTTGAATGTCGTATTTGAGATTTCAATGTTTAATGGGGTAGTTTAGATGATTATTGAGAGAATTGCGATGTATCGTCTAAGTGTATTAAGGAGAGAACTTGATTATCTACTTTTGGACTCATTTAGTCGGTTTCAGTTCAACCACCAACCGACTAGATTCGTATCTAGTCGGTTAGTAAAAGAACTTAGACCGACTAACTCAAGCTTTTTGCATTTCCTCTCCAGCTTCACTCCTTAGTCGGTTCAAGTTTACTTACCGACCGACTAGATTGAGTTCTAGTCGGTCAGTATTTGAACTTAGACCGACTAATTCTCGTTCAGGAAATCTTCGACTGTTCTCTGTTTGTAACTAGTCGGTTCAAGCTCATTGACCGACCGACTAGATCGTGATCTAGTCGGTCAGTGCTTGAACTGTGACCGACTAGTTGTACTAGGGACTGTTTGGTCTTTTGAGCTCTCGACCGACTTAAACTCGATCTGACCGGATAATTTTCATTTTAGTCGGTTGCTTTTTGATCTCCAGCTCTCAAAACCCCGACCCCCCTCACTGACCCTTCGACTTCCGGCCCTTTTCCGACCTCCTCCGTCGTCGCCGGCCGTCGTTCTTCCTCCTAGGGTAACCCTCTCTCCTCCCTCTCCTGTCTAGGGTTAGTTTCCTATTCCTAGGGTTAGTGTTAGTTCGGTTTCTAGGGTTTCAAACTGTTTCCTAGGGTTTCAATCTTTTTCGGCTAGGGCATCCTATTGATCTCTCTTGCGTCGTGTCTTGCGTCGATTATGGCAAGAACACGAATCCCGATCACTCCCTCTAGCCCCTCGCCGATGAACGTAGAACCAAACCCTACGGAACCCGTTCAACCTTCGAGAACCCCTCCGAAACGCCGTGCCAAAACCACCCATCCCTCTTCGTCTTCGCCTCCTCTTAAGCGTAAGAGGACGGCGACTGCGAAACCCCGAGCCAAACCTCAGACCAAGCCCAAGCAAGTTATTTTCCGTGCTCCCACTCCTCCCGGTGCTTCGGATTCCGACACCGAGTACTCTCCCGAGACTGAGACTCATAGGGAACCCACTCCTCCTACCCATCTTGAGTCTAGCTCCCGACCTCGTACGTCTACCCGAAAGCCTAAGGGAAAGGGTCCGATGCCGGTGGGCGGTGTCGATATATCGTTGTGTCGCAACGACCCTTTGTGTCTCGCGGCTTACAACCGTATCGAGCATTGCCCGCTGCTTCTGGAGCATTTCGTCCAGTTTAGCAACTTCCTAGGCCTCGCCGATCTTCTTTCGTCCTCCGGTCTACTCGATTACCTTCAATACGACCCGAAGGCGAATCCTCACCCCTACCCTCGCCTAGTAAAGCTATTCTACGCCAATAGGATCCGGGGTCAGTACGACGAGACCCACTCTGTTGAGACGACTGTTTTGGGGACTCCTATAGTCCTCACAGCAGAAATCTTAGGAGAGATTTTGGGTATCTCTTCGTCTGGCCTCCTCCCCTCTGATATCTCTGTTGACGATATTTCTTCCCTCGATCAGACCGTCCTCTCTCAGATTTTCCATCAGATTCCTCCTGCCATGATTGGCGTGCCTTCAAAATCCTTCAAGCCAAATGCATGGGTCCTCAATCTTATTCTGAAGTCGTGCTTGCTTCCCAAGTACGGCTACTCATCTCTACCATCCCAGCCTTTTCTGAAGCTGATTTATGCCATTTTCATGGGGAGCTCGATTAATTGGGCTCGCATTATACTCGATAAGTTTGACTCTTTCGAGTGTATTCGCAAGTCCTCTAAATCGGCTCATATCCCATTTCCTTGATTGTTGACCCTTGTGTTCCGTCACTTCCGTGTCCCCTTGCCTCATGACGATGAGTGTCCACTTGGTCCTCTCATGAACGTGACGGCCGTCAATAAATCTCTTGCGGCGCTCCGTCACGTTCAGAGGACGACACCTTCAACGTCTACCCCTGCCTCTGCCTCTGCCTCTGCTGCTCCCTCTGCCACCCTTGATGATGTCGTTCGGTTACTTCGTCGTCACGAGTCTCGTTTGGCTCGTACCGAGGAGGTAGTTTGCCGTATGGCGAGTCTGATGGGTGTTCAGCTTCCTCCTTCTGTTTCTGAGGATGAGGAGTTGGATGAGTTGGCTGAGGAGGACATTGAGGAGCTTTGTCAGACTTCCACTCGTGCCCCCGAGGGCCCTTCTGGTACTGCTGCTGGTGCTTCCTCTTCTGGTGTTGCTGTTGCTGCTTCGTCTGCTGGTGCCCCCGAGAGCACACCTGTTGCCACCGCTCCTGCGGTGGATACTCTGACTGGTGCTCCCGAGGCCACTACTGTTGCTGCTCCAGAGATTGCCACTTCTGTCGTCGCTCCTGCTGATCTTCCTGACATTCCTGCTGATCCAGTTTCCACCACTTCTACTGCAGAGCCTGCTGCTGCTGCAGATCCTGCCGGTTCCTCTTGAGCCTCTTTGAGGACTCTCCGATGCTCCTTAGATGATACATCTAGTGTGAGAGAGTTTGGTTAGGATAGAGTGGGGTTTTGGGTCATTCTGATGTATTTTGATACTTTTGATGATGTATTTTGATGTATTTTGATGATGTTGTATGTTTTATGCCACTCCGATATATGTGATATGATGATGTATTTTTGTGCACCGATCGGTGGATCGATGTATTGTATGTCAGTGAAGTTCATTTTTGATGTACTCTGGTTCATATCTTTTATATATATACATCGCAGTTGACATTTCATTCTATTGTGCAAAATTTATATTTTTGTCTCTGATGTTTGATTTCGTCGCTCGACAATATTAACTTGGTTTAATAGAAATTTCTTCTATGGAAACATAGAATTGTTTTCCATGCACTAAATTAACAAAGAATGTTGATATTGGAGTGTATATTCCATAACTCAATCCGTAAAAATGATTTGAGTTTTGATGATTTCGTTTTACGATTTTTCGTCTACGGTTTCATTGACACGCCTTGATTTTATTCGTATTCTTTTGGTGTCACTTGAACCGTCGTCGTATTCTACGACTCCCGTGTTTTTTTATTTGAGGCCATTGTTGTTGTCGTTGATCTCCTCTCGCTCTTTTTGCTAATGCCAAAGGGGGAGAGATATAATAATAACGATGTGCTAAATGAAAATTTAGAGCATTATTCCAAGAATCTAACTTGATGTGTTAGATTCAGGGGGAGTTAAGATATATAAATGGATTTTCAAATCCGATATTTCAATAACCTACATTTGGTATTCAATATCTCAATAATCGATTCTCATTTTATATACTTTACTCGTCTGCTTGATGCGTATTTTTATTGTTTAATTTGGAATTAACGTGTCATCAATGCATGGGGAGTAAGTAAATTTCATTTGAATTATTATTTTTGATTATTATTTATGTTGGTTTGTCATCACCAAAAAGGGGGAGAATGTTGGATATTGGACTCCCCGGATTTGGTTTTGGATGATGAACAAACATAAATATAACGTGTACTAACACTTTGTGAGCGCAGTTATGGAGATCGTCGTCAAATTCATATGAATATCAATTACGACATCTCAAGACTTCTCAATGCACGTGATCGTATGCCTAAAGCTTCGTTGAAGCTTATGGACCAATTTAGAAGTCATGAAGATTCGATTGAAGCTATTGAAGACGGTATCGTCAAGTTTTATTTATAGTCTTTAAGCTTCTTTCATAGAATGTTAAGCCTTGAGTAGGTCTTACGGTTTAAATCTTCATAACGCTCATATCTTAGCTCTAGGATCTTAGTAGAAGTCCATACAATCCTTCCCGAAGCTTCGCATTCCGATTCGCGACTTCTTGTGCATGTTAGTTGGTTCAAGAAGAAGAACTGACCGACTAGAAGGTGATCTAGTCGGTCGGCAAAGCTTCTTGGACCGACTAGTTTCAGTCAGTCATTTCCAAGCTCTTTACTGTTTACAGTTAGTCGGTCTAAATTGACTCACCGACCGACTAGTTTGTGAACTAGTCGGTCAGTGATGCTTCTGTGACCGACTAGTTGAGCTTTCCCTATTCATGCACATTTGAGCCTAAGCTATTGTTTATCTTTAGTCGGTCTGTGTTCATTGATCGACCGACTAGTTGATGAACTAGTCGGTCAACTTTCCTTCTTGGACCGACTAATTTACTTTTACTGTACATGCCAATTTTTCACCTAACTTACTGTTTATTGTTAGTCGGTCTAAGCTCATTTGGCGACCGACTAGTTGGTGAATTAGTCGGTTAACATTTGTTCTTGGACCGACTAAGTCTATTTAAGCTCAGACTTCAGTTTTATCTGTTAGTCGGTCTCAGTTGAGTAACCGACCGACTAGTTGTGAAACTAGTCGGTCAGTTACTCTTCTTGGACCGACTAGTTCCTTGTGTCTGTGCTTTGATCTTTTCTCTGTTCACTCATTAGTCGGTATACGTTTATTGACCGACCGACTAGTTGATGAACTAGTCGGTCGGTGGTTGTTCTTTGACCGACTAGTTGGGTTCAGAAAAGAGCCGTTGGAGCTTTAATTGAAACGTTTTTCTCTCTCTCTCTCTCTCCTCAATCCTATAAATACTTGTTGAGCTGCATTCATTGCACTCAGGCTGATATTATTGCAAGTTTAGAGATCAAGAGAAATCATTCCAAGCTCATTCAAAGCTCATTCATTCCATTCAATAATCTCTCCTCACTCTTACTTCCAAAGAGAGATTCATTGAGTGTGAAGCCTTCCAAGCCAAGTGCTTGATTCTAGGTCACCAAAATCCCCAAAGCTCTCCATCGCTGATCTACATCTTGGAGCTAGGGTTTGGTGCCACTTCTTCTTCCTCAAAATCATCCTTGCCCTAATTCGTAAGCAATACTCAAGGCATAGGTATTTTGTCGGTAAGAAGTTTCTTATTTCATTTCATATTTGAATTGTAAGTTTCACTCTCGGTTGTGAGAGTGTGGTTGTGATCCCGAGTTGTGGGAGTCACAAATTACATTTTGTATGATTTGACTTGTGGAGGTTTTTCACAAGTATTTCATAGTGAAAATCTTGAGTTAGGGTTTCTAACTCAAGTATCCGGAGGGGATCCGGGTGGTTGGGACGTAGGATCACCGGGAACAAGTCGGGGAGACTTGGGTGGATTCGAACCCAGTAACATTCTATTGTTAGCATTGTTAATTTTGTTGTTGTCTTCAATTTAAGCTTCCGCAAATTGATTTGGTAGTTGTTTGCACTATAATTAGGAATTATACTCCTCGTTATTTTTAAAGTACTATTCACCCCCCCCCCCCTCTAGTACTTGTGCAGTAACTTGTAGGGCATTACACCAAATGCAAGAGATTATCCAAATGTCGAATATGTATACATGAACATTATATTTCGTACATACAGATGAGACTATTCGAATCATGCTGAACTGGGACATTAATGATGCAATATTTGAAATAAAGGCTTCTGGATCCCATGCATAAGGAAATGACATGGGCAAAAATCCCAATAGAACATGATCTATTCATAAAGTGGGGAAATATGGCCCTAATGAATCAAACAGAGGTGTGACCCAATCAATTTTGGTCATGGTTCCATGGTCTCTTGCTTATTGAACATAACTAATCTTAAGGCATGGAAGCATGGCCCCAATCAACATGTGGCAAGCATCAATACAGTTAGCAATTAATAGTTAAGGAAATAAATTATTGACAAACCCCAACTAACTGGAAGCATAATATGGTCTGATCCAAAAGATTAAGCATGAGTTGGCTAAAAATATGTTTATCGGAAATCAAAAAAAATATCAAGTATTCCCCAGGAATTCACTATGGGTGTTACAGTATTTGATTCCCAAAATTGCATAAGTTCATCAATTCACAAGTATTGCAATAATCCCATTGTTGCGTAATCGAGGTATATACCTGAATGAACCCCAACAAATACCACGCAATGCTTTCATCAATTCGATTCAAAATAGTCTATTCTAAACACTTAGACAACCCATCCAATAAAATTGGCCATTAAACATTGACTATTTCAATGGATACGCCAAAACTGCATTGTACTAAAAAATAAAAAAAGGCAAAACCTCTACAGTTTTCAAATCACAATCCTCACGTACAAATAACAAAACAAAAACCATTTCAAAACTTGCATCATTTCTATTTTCACATCCGAGAACATGCAATTACTAGTCATCAAAATTTTAGTAACATAAACGAAAATGAGGTTCTGTTTTGGATTACACCCCGTGCAACCACCCAATGACAAAATGTAAGAGACTCGAAAATCCACAAGAAACAATTTCCTGTTGGAGCTTTTTATCTTTTAAAATTAAAGGCTCGTTTTTTTGTAATGTGAATGATTGATGCATAATACAACACTGGACATCTATCCATTAATACTCTACAATTGAGTAATTAATATGCAATTCACATGTAGTAATCAATTATAGGTCTCTTTGAATAAATAAACTAAAATGTAGCTCCATCTAACAGCCTGAAGCATGTCAAACAATAAAACAATTCAATATGGTAAATTCCATATCTTCATCGCAAATTGGGCAAACAGAGGTAGGATTTCTAGGACAGATCAGAACATAAGGACTGGCATATGCAATATGATGCGTAATATCAAATGTAATACACATTTAGCACACCGTTACCTAATAAATACTCGTATTCGATCAGAATCTGAATTCCTTTTTATGAAATATATATAATGACTTCAATTTCTGAATAGTTTCCATATTAGTATCACTATCCACAAGAAGACAACACACACAAATACAGTATAGCCACTATCTGCTACTTTTACATTCCCACAAACTTATCAGATGTCATTCTCTCACATGGTCAAGCTTACCACCAGACAAAAAATGGACATGACAACAAGATGAACAAGAACAACATGCAATTTGAAAACCCAAAACTTCAATGACATCATAATTCAGCAGGGATCAATGAAATTACACTTGTCGCCAGAAACACATTTTATTTGTTATTTTAAAAAATACTTGGTTGTTAATGGCATATCATGTACAAAAAGATGTAAATAAAAAATTAATGTGATATTACTCATGTTCTTTTGGATTCATGACGATTTATCATTCTCATTCTATATGAAGCATGACAACAAGAACAAGCTCAACAGCCACCCTTTAGTCCTAACATTCAAGTGCCAACTATATGAATTCTTTTCTCCACCCAGCTCTACCAATTAAAAGCCACTGGTTATATTTGAAAGATCACAAAATCTTATTAAGAAAGTAGGACAAAAAATTTCCATTTTCTTAGTATTCCAAATACAATCCAACATATTTAAAGGAAACTATTTTTTTAATAAACAATTAAATTCAGTTATGATAGCAGCAATAACATATAGTCAAATAATTAATCTCCTAAATTTGAAGCAGAGAATTGTAATAACGATGTTTCTTCACAATAAAAGGAATGATCATCTTATTAGCATATACATATACTAAACAATCAATAATAGAAATTAAAACATGCATTACACAAGTAATTGTTTGATTCGGAAAATGTCATTCTAATTACAGCGAACCAAAAAACTTCAAATTTGGTCAAACATCCGTAATTAGGAGTTTCCCGTAAGCAATGACAAATGGCCAATACACATGGCCAACATCACATTTGTTAGAAAATTAAGAATTACTTGTACAAATTAAACGCTTGCATCCAAGTAAAGAGAAAAACAATTCGAGTTCAGAGAGAGCATACAGGTGGTTAGTTGGAACAATAGCAGCATCCATAAAATCTACTCTTAATATTGTTGGATAATTTCTGAGATTGTAAGAGGATGCTGATATTAAAACGGAGAAAGAAAGCACTTATCGGTTTGCCGAGGCGTGCTTGGCACTGTCCTTAAGAGTAGATTTCCACCCCTCAGAGTGTGAACTCGGTGCAAGTCAGGTCCAGTGGCTACCCTCCAGGATTCAACGGCAACGGCCCTGTAAGTGTGCACTCACAATACAAGGCTCCAACGAGCAGCAACTGATCTTTGATCTCGCAAGAAGATGAAGAGGAACAACAAGGGGTTGACAGCAGCAAGGGATCTGCAGCAATAGAGGATCTGCAAAACGGGAGGATCTGTTCGCATTTGTGAAGGTAGAGGCAAACAGAACAGAACAGAGCAAGCAACATCAGCAACGAATTTTGTTTGTGGAAGAATGAATTTTCGCAGTGTCTTAACTCTTGGAATTTTGAGTTTAAATAGAGCAAGAGAAATTACTGTTAGAATTCAGCCATAAATCTGTCATTTAAAAATTAAATAGATGTTGCAAAATTAAAACAGCCAATAAATAAAATTATAGTTGTTGAGTCATTAATTAGGCTATTAAGAAGAATATGGCTATTGGGAAAAAATAAAAACCGTAATGGGCCTTTCAAATTCTGCCAAACAAATAGGGCTACAAAATATGATGCAAAACTCGGACACTCCGCACGCGCACCCGTGAACCCCTATGCGCAGGCGCGACGCCAGCGCTCACACGCTAAGGTTATCCGGATCTGACGCACACATTATCCATTCAGTTCAACCCGGTTTAGGCTCGGCCCCTTGCTTGGGCTCATGCGCACGTGAGCTACCCCCAAATCCTAGCCCAGTAACAAGTCCAATAGCCAATTTGTAAGAAGTCTCTTATAAACCGAACCAAGTGTGTTCTCCCATCCAATTTGGGACTAAAGTTTCTCTTTGAATTGAATGAAAATTTAACAATCCCCCACTATTTCAAAATTCAAAGGTAAGGATATAAGAACAGGAGGAATAGATGTGAGATCGAATTCGACGATTCAATACATTAGCAATGGTGACTTTCGGTCTATGAACCATTACTTAGGGAATGAAAGTGTGTTATACAAGAAGTTGGTGAAACATATAGTTTCTATGAACCAATCTCCTTTATTGTAAAACATTGACTCACAACCCATATTGAATCATCAATGAATAGTTGCTTGCTCTTACGGGTTGGCACGTTTTGGCCATGCGCCATACCTGGATTGTCATGAGTGCTCTAGCGAATGTAACCAAATTCGCATAGGAAGCGACCCCACTTACACACCCATATAGCTGGACCCATCAAGTGTGCTCGACGATTATGCACACCACCTAACAAGGGCTATGGTTTCCATTATGAGCCATATGCTCATCCTTTCTCATCGTCGATAGCACTGTCTACACCATAGGAAAGGACAGGAATATAATGATAGTGCACCTCAGGATCAACAAGTGACTTGTTGTTACCCATATAAACCTTCTTCATGAGATCATCAATCACATAGGTTGAGTTACCATCACTGTCACGCCCCGCTTCCCTAAAATGGAGGCGAGACGTGAGAAGGTCCGCACGAGAATGGAGCTGCGAAGCCCCAAACCCGATAAGCGTCAATAAAACATAAGCAGGTCCCTGTAACCACAAACGGAACAACAATAATAACACAAGGAGAGACAGAAATAAAATCTCAAATCTCTTAATTTGTCCAACATGAAAATTAAGTTCAACATCCAGAAAAGCCACCAGGCTAAAAGAAAGAGTCTAAAGGCCCAGAACAAGGCCAACGAGGACAAACATAACAAAGTATGGGTGCTACGCACCGATGACTAAAAGCAGTCTAAAACAAAAGGGAAAGCTCTACGAGGACACTAAGACTGATGTCCAGTGTCCACGAAGTCCTCGATCAACGCGGGTCCTGACTCAGCGTCAGCAAACACCACGTCCTTAGCGACAAACTCAGGCTCGGGATCTAACATGTGTCACCCAAAAGAGAAAAGGGGCACATTCAGCAAGTCGAAAGACTTGTGCAAGGAAACTGAAAGAAAGGTAAACTAACAACCTAGCAGTTAAAGTATGGTGCATGGCATGGCAAGTATCGTATGGAAGTAACAAGTGAAGTACAAGTAGCAAGTAACAAGTGGTAGGTGTGACATGTATTGTCAAGTAACAAGTACAAGGGATCAACCACACACATGTGAGCGCCCTATTGCCCGCAGGCTGTATTCAAGTACAAGGGATCACTCACACACAGGCGAGTGCCCTATTGCCCGCAGGCTGTATTGAGCTCGTTTTCTGGACCACGAGCCAGATTTGTAATTGGCCTAAGGTTGTGCCCGTAAAACGGGTACCTAGCCGGAACAAGTAGCACTAGTATGTAGCGATGCTACGCAATCACGATGAGTGTTCAAGCATGCAATGACATGAGCAGATATTCGCGTACCATTAATTGAATTTAAACATGACAGGCAAAATGCGATGACATGGACAGATATCCGCGTACCGTTAATTGAATTAAACATGGTAGTCAAAGATGCATGGATGACATGAACAGTTAATACGCGTACCGTCAAGTGAAATTAAACGTGACATACAAGCATGATGAAGGTGACGGATCTAGCTTCGTTGTCAAACTAGATCAATGGCGTCTAGACAGCTATCCTTTCACTGTCTAGTCTCTTTTATGCTAAAGCAAGGTAATGGCCTAAGGACATGGCCGAAATCAAGAGATGCAAGTTTCACTTGCCTGATACTGACGAGGACGGCCGACAAGCACATCACACAAATGTTATCTACGGTGAATGGACCACTGCTATAGAGAAACAACATTAGAAAAGATATCTAGAACCGGTTTCTTAATTGAATCCTATGATGTCTAATAACCATTTTTATTAGGGTTTCACAATATCAATGTGGGTTGTGAAAACATTAAAGGATCGAACACTACCTTATAGAAGCGGAAGATCGACACCGAGCAACCACGACAACGGATGAACGATCCGGGAACCACGGCTCAGATCTGAAATGACAGGGAAAATCTGGAGAAAATGGATTAAAGGGGGCTTTGAAGAGGAGATTGAAGCTTGGCCAATGGAGGTGAGATGGAGCTTGGGATGGTGGAGATAGGCTTGAGATGAAGGAGGAAGGGTTTGGGGAAGATGGAGAAGGATTTGGGGAAGACAATGGCTCAGGAGAAAAGAAAGAAAGTGAAAGTGATCGGGTCTATTTATAGGAAGAATCCGGCGGCTGCCCAGAAATTAGGGTTTCGACACTGATTAGTCGGTCAAAGAGCAACCACTGACCGACTAGTTTGGAAACTAGTCGGTCGGTTGACCAACGCAGACCGACTAAGTGTAAACAGTAACTCCTGTACAAAAATAGGATTTAGATTTAGTCGGTCAAAGAACAACTACTGACCGAATAGTTTCTCATCTAGTCAATCGACGAACGTTCTTAGACAGACTAAGAATGAATAGTACTTGGTATCAAAAATGATCATAGAGCTAGTCGGTTAAAGAACGAGTGCTGACCGACTAGTTTGCAACCTAGTCGGTCGACAAATGTTCTTAGACCGACTAACGATAAACAGTAACTCCTGAATAATTAACAAAGCCCACTAGTCGGTCCATGAAGGTTTGCCGACCAACTAAATCGTCATCTCGTCGGTCGGTTCCCCTTCTTGTACCGGCTAACGTGCAGAGAAAGTTCCGAAATGGAGCGCAGAGCTCCGGGATCGATTCCTAAGACTCCTAGGCTTGATCTAACAATAAGATATGACCGATATGAAGCTCGTCACGAATGACTTACTCCGAAATCGACGATCAACGGAAGAAGCTAGGAAAACACGATGAAACGATCGAAAGTGAAAGCTACTGAGACGAAAACCACGCATAAGGAGAAAATCCACCAAAACATATATATATATAATATAAATAATCCAGATACATGAAAACCAGTCGTTACATCCTCCCCAACTTAAGAAAAATTTCGTCCTCGGAATTTTCCAACACTCATGTGTCCGGAATCAAAAGTGGGAAATGCTCTCGCATCTCATCCTCATTCTCCCAAGTAGACTCTCCAGGCGAGCCGTGTCGCCACATCACCCTCACAAGATTGACAACCTTGTTTCAAAGTGACTTCTGATGCCTGTCCAGAATCTGCACTGGCTGCTGGTCATACGTCATATCAGATCGAACGGTAATCTCTGAGAAATCCACAGCATGAGATGGATCGCTAATGTATCGACGAAGCTGCGACACATGGAAAACATTGTGAACTCCTTCCAAAGATGGCGGCAAGGCTAAGCAGTAGGCTACCTCGCCAACTTTCTCCAGAATGTCAAACGGTCCAATGTATCGCGGGCTCAACTTCTCTCGCTTCCCAAAGCGAATCACTCCACGATTCGGGGAAATTCTCAGAAACACATGGTCGCCCGGCTGAAACTCTAAAGGACGCCGTTTAGCATCCGTCCAATGCTTAAAACGGTCCTGAGCAATCCTCAACCTCTCCCAAATGTTCCTGACAACATCCACAGCCTCCACAATCATCTCAGGTCCCAACAGCTCCATATCACCAACGTCATCCCAACTCAATGGCGATCGACATTTCCTCCCATACAATGCGACGAAAGGCGCCATGCCAATGGACGCCTGGTAGCTGTTGTTGTAAGAGAACTCTACCAAGTGTATATGGTCCTCCCACGAACCCTTGAAATCCAACATGCATACCCTCAGCATGTCCTCCAAGATCTGAATTGTCCTCTCGGACTGGCCATCCGTCTGCGGATGGTACGCTGTGCTGAAACTCAGACGCGTACCCAAACTCTTCTACAAACTCTGCCAGAACTGAGATGTGAACTGTTGGATATGGACGACATGAATACACCCATGAGGGGATGTATTAGGGTATACGGACCTCAGATGTTGTGTGCACGAAGGTGTGCACGAAGGGAACCTTTTCTCGTGTGAAAAGGACCACTCGATAAGTGGAAAAAGCCACTTGATAAGTGGAAAAAGTCACTTTATAAGTGCATAAAGGCACTTGATAAGTGAATGAAGAAGAGGATAAATGAATGTGCTAATATAGGCTAATAAGCTTATAATTGGTTATTTCCTACAATAACCACCCCTAAAGCCTATAAATAGGACCCAAGGGTAAGGCATTCATTCACACTTTCCATGCCATAAGTTTGCATAAGGCATCTTATGTTCTTCTTCTCTCTTCCATTAAAATCCTCTTCTAGTTAAAGATTTAGGCGGTGAAACTCTGCTTCGATCCTCCGTGACGAAGTATCGACCGTTGTGGCGAATCCGAGGGCGAAGTTCTGAGATTACCGTGCCGCGTACGCAAGCGTAAGTCTCGACATTATTATTCGATCCTAACGTCCTTGTTTTGACAGGATCCAACATTGGTATCAGAGCCATACGGATTCGCTCCGGTCAGACCGTCACCCCGTCAAAACTATGAACGAGTCGTTCTCTTTTTCACGAATGGGTATCCTACCATTATGGATATGGTAGGAACACTTCGTGACGGAGAGAACGCAGCGGTTGTTCTTTTCACGTTAGGGTCTCCTACCATTACGGATATGGCAGGAACTCTCCGTGACGGGAAGAACCGACCGTTCATATCGTCAAACTTGCTATCTTCATGGATGCTGAGTCTCCATTCATAGGGAATGTGCACTCTCTTCATGTGGAGCGCGTAGTTTACGAACTTTTTGAAGTAAGTTATTTTTTTTGGCACACGGCCATTGGAGGATAACTACTTTCTCGACGAACGGGTGCTTCACCGGAGAAGAAGATGGTGGTTATTCCCATCGGGGAAGATGAATTTTGGTGCATGAAATCTATAGCCATATTGGAAATGGAGGCAATGCATCCCCCCTCCCCATGCGGAGGGAGTTGGCTACGGCCAATAACGACGAAAACCACCACGACCACCCCGTCGAGGGGGAGGAGTGCATGCGGCCACCCCATGCTAGGGGGGAGACCAGCCATGGCCAAAGTGGCCAGGGCCGGCGCCCTGGCCGGCCAGGGCAGAGGCCCTGGCCGGCCCTTGGCCAGGGCAGAGGCCAGGGCCCCTGGCCGGCCGGGGCAGAGGCCCTGGCCGAGGGGCCATGGTCCCTGGCCGGCCACGGCAGAGGCCCTGGCTGAGGGGCCATGGTCCCTGGCCGGCCACGGCAGAGGCCCTGGCCGGCCAGTCTTATGCCCTTGGCCGGCGTTGGCCGGCCCCGGTCAGGGCAGAGGCCCTTGACCGAGGGAATGGGGCCATTGCCGAGCCTTGGTTGTCCAAATTTTTTTAGGATGGGGCTTACGTGACCGAAAGGGGGGGCATGCATGGCAGTGGCTTGCATGGACAACCCCTACGGGTCCGACGGCAATTCTCTACGGCAAATTCCCCTGAAGGAGGGAACGCTTGGATCCATACGGGAACCGGCGACAGTGGCTTGCAGAGAAATCCCCACAAGGGGGATCCGGCCTTGGCACGGCTACGGCTCTACCCCGGCAAATGGCCAGGGATTGCCGAATATTTCGCTAGTATCATAAGGGTACTAAGTCGAAATATACAATTTTGAAAAATACGTTTTCATACGTTTTGAAAAATACGTTTTTAAAATACGCTTTTCCGCTGCGAAGTACTATAAGAGTACTAACATTTGATAAAGTGATGGGGAAATATTGAAAGTTACTCTAGATGGTGATTGGAAACGTAGTGACCTTTCCGATTCTAGAGTAACATTTTCAATATTTTTCGAAAGTAACTTATCAAATTGTAAATATCATTCCAAGTGGGAGTTGAAATTAGAACTATCCAAATGGGATATTCTATTCTCATTTCAAGTGGGAATTGTATTTATTTTAAGAATTTTCAATGCAATGTTTTTGATCAAACCTTCGGTTTTTGTGTCTTTTGCAGCATTTTAAAAGTAAAATGTCTTCCGCTTCAAAGAATATCGTCGCTGAGTTAAACAGAGGTGAAAAACTCAACGGCGATAATTACAAACTTTGGTCCATTAAGATACAATACGTTCTGGAGGAGCAAGAAGTGCTCGAGACTTTAAAGAACGTCATGATTGAACCCGAGTTAGGCACTACGGCCCAACACAGACGAGACAAGGAAGCTTTTGATGCTTGGTCTCGGAAGAACAAGATAGCCCGCATTACGTTATTGTCCAGTATGGCCGATGACATAATGCGCATCTTCCGAGAACATGACCTAGCCATGGACATATGGTCCAAGCTAGAGGAGAAGTTCGGTGGCACATCGGTGTCCAAACTTCGCGCCTTAACTATAAGATTCGATTCATATAAGAAACGTCCAGATCATTCCATGGGGAAACATCTGTGACATATGGTGAATCTTATCTTGGAGTTAAAGGACGTAGGTCATGTGCTCACTGATGAGCAACAAATCCAAGCAGTCATACGTTTCCTACCAAATGGGTGGGACCAAATGAAGATGCATCTCACTCACAATGAGAGCATCAAGAACTTCAGCGACGTTTCAAAGCACCTCGAATTAGAGGAAGAGCGGCTTGCGGCTGCCAAGCCAAGTGCAGAAGTGCACATGGTTGCTAATTCCTCACATGGGGGAAAGAAACAGAAAGATCGTTCGAAGTTCACTAATGAACGTAAAAAGCAACCTGAGTCTACCAAGAAACCCAAACACAGGGGTGGGCACAAGAAGTGGCACAAGAAGAAAGACTTGAAGAAGATCAAGTGCTTCAAGTGCAACAAGCTCGATCACTATGCTCGTTCGTGTACGAGTGGAGGCGACGAGGTAACTTGTGAATATACTAGTTACATATGTGTTTCTAGTTCAATATTTCTTGTGGAATCTAATCCATTTTGGATAATTGATTCAGGTGCCACCGACCACATAGCAAGGGACAGACGGTCCTTCGTAGAGTATCACCGGATACCCCAAGGAACAAAGTGGATCTATGTAGGAAACAACACACGTGTTGAAGTGAAAGGCGTTAGGACTTGCAAGCTAGTCTTGGACAACGACCGCACTCTCCTACTTCATGATGTCCTCTTCGCTCCAGATATTCGAAGGAATATAATTTCTTTGGTCGTGTTAATGGGTCTTGGCTATAACTGGTTTTTTCATGATTGTAATGTGGACTTAAATTGTAATAATACTCTTATTGGTACTGGGTTTGTATTTAAAGGATTTATTGTAATGAGTACAATGTATGATTCCTCGTGTAATGAAAATTTCCTTATTACAAATTCTAAGACTTATGAGTCTGATGTGATTTGTTGGCACGCAAGGCTTGGTCATATTGGACCAACCCGTATGGATAGACTTGTCAAACGTGGCCTTCTATCCAATGTTTCAAAGGTTGAAATGTCGACCTGCGAACATTGCCTAGTGGGGAAATCTTGTCGCAAGTCGTTTGGAACCGGCACAAGGGCCGAGGTTCCATTACAGCTTATCCATTCAGACATATGTGGTCTGATGAATGTCAAGACAAGACGCGGGAAGTCCTATTTCATCACTTTTATTGATGATTTCACCCGATTCGGACATATCTATTTGATATCCCACAAAAGTGAAGCATTGGCTTGCTTTAAAAACTATATGAGTTTAGTGGAGAATCAATTAGATCGCAAGATTAAGGTCTTGCGAACCGATATGGGCGGTGAATATCAATCAACAAGTTTTAAGGAACTTTGTGATGAAAAAGGCATAGTACATCAGGTAACTATGCCTTATACCCCTCAACAAAACGGTGTTGCAGAAAGGAGAAATAGGACTTTAATGGAAATGGTCCGTTCAATGATGGCGCAAGCTAACTTGCCAATCACCTTTTGGGGTGATGCATTATTGACGACCACTTTTATTTTAAACCGCGTACCCTCGAAATCAGTTAGCTCCACTCATTATGAGTTGTGGAACCAAAGGTCTCATGACTTAAACATTTTGAAACCTTGGGGTTGTGCATCCTACGCACATATTTCCTCCCATAA